>MJUU01037115.1:0-23418 GCA_002080025.1 Modiolus philippinarum | reverse complement strand
TTTTTATTTGTGACACTGACATTTCATATCTATCTATGATGTCGTGGTGACGGCCATAGAATTTCTGAAGGGACGAAAGTAACAAAGGCTGAACATATCCCTGACTCAGCAGTTTTTGTGACAGTGCTTTTGCTCTTTCCACAAAGTCACTGTATGTACTGCACGCTCTACAGTAACGAATTAATTGTGAAATATATACTCCATATGCTGGGGGTGCAGGTATATTGCTGCAGAGAAAGGGAAAGTTCACAATTGGAAAGTCAAAATCAACACGTTTGTCATATAATCTAGATTTCAGACGTCCGTGTTCGTCAATGTACAACAAAAGGTCAAGGTATGAAGCAGAAACGGGTGTATCGGTTGTTTCTTTAATTTCAAGTTCACTGGGGTAGATACGATGTAAATATTCTTTAAATCTTGGGTTATTAAGAGAAAGTACATCGTCTATATATCTGAAGCTGAAATTAAAAGTCTGGGCTAGTTGTTTTTGTTTCTGTTGTATCAGCCCTTGTAAAAACTTTGCTTCATACGAAAAAAGGAAAAGGTCAGCTAAAAGTGGCGCACAGTTTGTTCCCATGGGAATCCCTATTGTCTGTTGAAAAACACGGCCTCCATATTCAACAAAAATGTTGTCGATAAAAAATTCAAGCATCTTCATCACGTCATTTTCACTGTATTTCTTTTTTGACTCAATGTGATTCTTTACAAAATATGTTTTATCTTTTCCTATTACCAGATAGGAATACCTGCGTTCTCCGTTTTTGGTACAGAAACATTGATGTATCAGATCGGAAATTACTGTTTTAAGTTTATTATGGGGAAGAGTTGTATAAAGGGTAGAAAAATCAAAAGTTTGAATGCTATTGCAGTATGCGAGACTGTTTGAGGAGAGCTGTTCAAGGAGATCTTTGGAATTTTTAAGAATCCACATCTGATTCACGCCGCTTGTGGAATAGGCTTTTTCGCAGTATCTTTTTAGACCATCTCTAACTGCAGTCAGTAAAGTGGTAAGGAGTTTGGATATGGGCTTAGTGGTGTATGTGGCAGATCCTGCAATAAATCTCTGATTGTAGGGATTTTTGTGAAGCTTAGGCACCCAGTAAATATGAGGGAGATAACTGTTATTCTCATCAACTTTGATACCGAATGATGCTAACACAGAAGTGTGATTTGTGATTATCTCGTCCTTTGATAATGTAGTTGGGGAATAAGTAGGATTGCCAGATGAAGTGTCAATACCCATCTCCTTAACAAGACAGTCTAAATAGTGTTTCTTGCATACAAACACAATATTGTTAGAAGCTTCGTCTGCAGGTACTATGACGTATTTTTCCAGGAGGTTTGTCACTGTTTTAGCAACAAGAGGGTCATCAAATATGCTGGGCGCTCTAGTTTTCATAGATGTTTTCAAGCGCCGGATACGATTCATGATTAATGACTTAATCGGCCCGATCCAGTGTGACAATGTCTCCACATCTTCTTTTTCTTTCTTCGCCCACATTCTGGCATAGTCTTCAACTGCATCCATCATAATTTTGAAGTTATACTTCCAGTTGATGTGCTGGGGTTCACGGAATTTTGGACCTTTTGAAAAAAATATCTCGTAATTTTTGGTTTCCAACGATATCTAGGTCACCCGTTACCCGGTCACCCGGTAATGAATACCTAGTGGCATTTTCATAAATGGAAGGAGACCATTAATTGAAATGTCATGTAGATGTGGGGCGTTATAATGCCTATGCCCATAACAACGTGGTCTTCGCTGGCTTCCATTAAGGATATTCGTCACATTCACAGAACTGCATCCTGGGCTTGAAAGATTACCTACGCTTTTAATATTATCATTGCAACCATAGGGTATTGCTGTTCCCAGCTCTTTGATCCAGTACTCCTCTCTTTGTAGACGGTGAGGTGTACTTAGGGTAGCGTCGTTGTGATATATTTTTTTTCAATAATCCTGATCTTCATAGTTACGATTGAATGATCTGGCTGGTTGAAATGTGCGTAAACATGTCGGGACTTGTTATCTTTCACTTCCCATCTGTGTCTGCACATACGTTTGTTCAACCTATCTTTTGTTTCCCCTACATAAATCAGTCTACAAAGAGATCACTCCAAGCCGTAAATTAAATTTCTCGAGGAGCAATTCAGATCATCATAACTTCTGGTTTAATAAGTTTTGTTGGTTAAATTACTTGTAAAATTTGTGTCTGTGATTAGAATGTTTCAAGTTTTGCAGTTTTTCACTCGGCATGGCCTAATTATGCCTTGTGTTTGATGTTCGGGAAAATTCAAAATATCATGTAATTTGACAGAACAAGGTTTAATAAAACGATAAATATGAATACAAATACTACAAAGTTCGAAAATAAACCAAAACTTCGACATCAAAACACAATATATTGAAACATCAACATACAAACATATAAACTTTGATATAAATGTTAACAACAAGTGAATGACGACAAAAACATTAAGTGACACAAGCTATGAAAACTAATTGATATTACAGACAATTTGAACAATATATTCAAACATTAATAACAAAAGATCAACATTAAATGATACAACAATATGTGTGAACACAAAATGCAAGCATAAATGTTCAAGCATTAACATAAAGTGATACAAATTATGAAAACCTATGAATATGAACAGCAAAAACAAGCAAACCTAAAGTGATACAACATTTCAATGTGAACACTAAATATGAACAGAAACATTGAAGCAGCAATATAAACAGACACAAATATCTAAGCATATGAACATTGACACGAATGTTAACACCAAAATACGACACATAACGATAAGTATGAACAAAAAAACAGCAAAACAAGTAAACATCTGAACATTAACACGAATGTAAACACAAACATAAGGTCATCCATGACTATGAATGAACACATAACATATAAACATATAAACTTTGATATGAATGTAAGCAATAAGTGGAAGACGAAACATCAAGTGATACTATGAAAACAAATTGAAACTGAAGACATATGAAAACTAGTGTGACTTTAATCACTAAAACGGAAACATAACGCATAGCTGACTATGAACTGACACAAATTATGTGAACAATATTAATGTTAATTGAATAAAAATACAAACAGAAACATTGAAACATCAATATTAAACGACATTCATATGAACTTTAATTGATAAAACTTAAACATAACTTGAAATCTTCAATGAATTGACAAACATTATGACAGCATATAGTCATCGATATGAATATTTACACAAAAACAAAAGACGAAACTTGAAATATCAAGATCATATGCTGCAAAACATTATAGACTGAACACATTTACGAGAACTTGAATATCAAAACACAACATGCAACATGAAATATAAACAAAAATACAAACATTAATGTTAAAACATTAACATTGACTGATACAACATATGAGAACACACTGATATGAACACCAAATACAAGAAGAAATATTCAAATATGAACATTAAATGACACAAGATATGTATGAACAGAAACACAACAAAATATAAAAACAAATGTGAACCTTGACATAAAAACATAATATGATACGTTAAATATGAAAACAAATATAACAAAACTTTACAACTTTGATATGAACTTTAATGACAAAACACAAACATAAGGTCATCCATGACTATGACAGAAGAAAAAAAATGTAACTATATGAACTTAACATGAAACATAAAATATGAATTTAAATGCAACAAAGTAGGAAAATAAATCTATACTATACAAATGATATCGGCCCTTAGAAATCAAAGATCGGCCCTAAATCGGCAATTAATCGGCCTTAATTCTTAATAGTTCTACTATAGGGATATGATAAATGGATTCGATGTACTTTAATACTTCTAAAGCGATTATTCAAGGCATTTAAGGGTTAAAACGTACTTCTAAGGATATATGGGCCCTTTGAAATAAAAAATCGGCACTAAGTCGGCCCTACTTTGGCTTAATTTGAAATCGTTCTACTATGGACATATCATATATGGATTCGGGGTATCTTTAAGCCTATTAAGCGAGTAGTCAAGGTAGTTAAAGCCTAAAACGTAGTTTTGTGACGTAAAAGGCCCTTACAAATCAAAGATCGGCACAAGTCGGCCCTAAATCGGCCCTATATCGGTTTCAATCCGAACTATTGTTAATTTATTTATGTCATATATGAAACTGGGATACCTCCATAATTCTAAATCGATTGGTCACACTGTCAAGTTGATATCTGTTACCTTTACCAAGTCTCGTTCAGTACGAGATTTTACGTGATTTTATTTAGCTCGATGTTTTGTTGTGTTCGTCACAAAAAATGATGTTATATTTCATTTTTGATTTTATTTATTTTCGCTACTGTATGGACACTATATATCATGTCTTCGTCTTTGACGAGGTGCTATTGTTCTAATAGTATATTCTAGTGCTTATGTATTAATAGTATATCTTATTGGGTTTCATTTGACGAAGTGCTGCGAGGTTCTTATGTATTAATAATATATTTCTGTGGTTTTCATTGGACGAGGTGATTAAATGTATAAGCATTTTGTTTGTGTCTCATTTCACGAGGTGCTAAAATTTATTAGTAGTATTTCATTTGGGTCTCATTTGACGAGGTGCTAACGTATTAATGGTATTTCATTTGGGTCTCATTTGACGAGGTGCCTATATATTTACGTTTTTCAATGGGTTCTCATCTGACGAGGTGCTAAAATATATTAGCATTATTTCATTGGGGTCTCATTTGACGTGGTGCTAACGAGGTTCCAATGTTTTTCATTGGTTTTTATATGACAAGGTGCTAATGTAATAGTATTTCATTCGGTTCCCACTGCATGAGGTGCCCTATTTGAAAGAAAAATTTTTTTAAACCAAACCCTGCCATTGATCTAGTTACATCCAGCTTTATCTCTGGGAATCTTTTGTTGGTGAACCTAACTCTAACACTGACCCTAATTTAATCCCTTTTGCTTTGGACTACACTATCATAATCCCATCCCTAATGTGTATAACCATAACCCTTATGTATATAACAGTAACCCTAACCAGTTGTTCTAACCCTTATGTATAGAACTGTAACCCTTATGTATATAACCCTTACCTTTATGTATATAACAGTAACCCTAATGTATATAACCATAACCATTTTTGCAGTTTTTTGTCTATACCTCGATAGTATTTAGTTCTATTCCCACATTTTAAAAATTATTCGAGTTTTCTCCCTTTTATCCAACAACTAACCTAAGTTGCAATGACATCTTTTATTTGTTATTATTATTTATTATTTTATCTATTATCATATCATTATTCATTTATTTTATTATTACTTTTTATCATTTTATATTATTTGATTTATTTATATTCTTAATCAATTATTTATCATATTTTTTATTTTTTCTATTATATTTATTATATCATTTTAATCCTTTTATAATTTTTATTATTCAATTATTAGTTTCATTGTCTTTATTTAATTCATTTGTATTCTTATTTATTAATTAATTTATTTTATAAATTATTTTTTATAATAATTTTATTCACTTCTTATGTCATTCTTAATTATTGTATATAATTTATTTATTTTTTATTCATTACTTTTCTTTTTGATATTTATTTATTATATTTTTTTCTTTTATTATTATTATAATTTTGATTATCTATTAGCTATTTTATTTATATTCTTAATTAATTATTCACGTTTTATTTATTTTATTTCTATTATTTCTTATTCTATTGATTTTTCATAATCATTTTATTCATTTCATTTTATTTATATTTTGGCTAATTATTCAATATCCTAACAACTTTATGATTTATTTTTCTAACCTGAACTACTTTACACTAACTTAACCTTATAATAACCCTAACATGAACATTGATGATTACAACCTAATCACTAATCATTAAAATATATGTAATCCTTACTCAAATGATTCAAATAATATTGATTTTAAACTTGGAAATCATTTTATCTATTAATTAATGATAACCAAACTTAAAATTTTCAAATAAACACTAACGTTGATAATGCTATCATCCCCAAATGATGGAATTGGTTTTATCCTAACAAAAGTAGCCCTACACTAAGCTATCATACCCTATTCCTAATAATTATGTATAACATTACCCATACCCCTAACCTTGGGCTTTATTAACCACAGCTAAGGCATCCCTGGCCATAATTCGTTTTCATAACTCAACCCTAGTCTTATCAGATCTGTTACCCTATTCATACTGATGGATATCATTTTTCATTGAAATCACATAATGAAACTATAATTATGAACTGACACAAAACATTAATAACATTGATATGAACATAAGACCATTCATGACTATGATCACATAACATATATACATATTAATATACATCGGCAAACGAATACCGAAGCAAGAACGAGGAAAGGGGAAATTATAAAATCATAAAACCAAAATCACGGCAAATCACAGCAACACGAATTGAGACAGTACGACAAAGACAAAACAAATAAACAAAAATGAACAAGAACACTACAAAACTAAAGCACTAGCAGTGTGAACCCCTATAAAACTATTAAGTTATGAATGATAACAAGTAGAAGACGAAATAAACATTAAATGATACTATATAAACAAATTTATACTGAAGATAATATGAAAACTAAGAAGAAATGAAATAGTATAAGCGGAAGCATAATGTCAGCTATGACTATCAACTGACATTAACTATGAACACAAATAGATATTGAAACAATATAAACTACAAATACAAACATAAAGATTATCATGGAGTAACAGAAAATATGAAAATAAATTGATATGAAAGACAATATAAACTATATACAAATACAAACTTAACGAGCATCATGAAGTTATAGAAACTATGAAATCAAATTGATATTGAAGACAATATGATCAATACATGTACATTAAAGCCCAAATGGTTAAAGATCACTTGAATTGACACAAGATATAAAAATACACTGATATGAATATCTAAACACAATAACAACTGTTGAAACCTTAACATTGAGTGATACACTGATGTAAGCAATAAATATAAACAGAAACGTTGATATATCAATATTAAATGATACGAACTATCAAAACATATATTTACACAAAACTTAAATATCAAGATCATATGCTACAAAAAATTATACCTTAACCCCATTTGTGTGAACTTGATCATCAAAACACAAAAATATATGAACAAAACATTAACAAAAATACAGGCACAAATGTTAAAACATGAACATGAAATGATAGAACATCAGTTCAAACATATGAGAACACACTGATGTGAACACCAAATGCAAACAGAAATGTTCAAATATGAACATTAAACGACATATAATATGTAAACATGCAAGCATTGACACGAATGTGAACACCAAAACATAACATGAAATGTAAAATATGAACACAAACTCAACAATAAATGACAAGAAATGCAAACTTGAACACAAAAACACAATATAAAACAACGGCAGTAGAATACCGAAGGAACAAAGCACAAGATTACACAAATCAAAGTCCAGAGACAAGGCAAAAGCAAGAACACCAAAAGACAGAAGACCAAAGACATCACATGCCCACAAAACACACGAACATTACATATACAACACAAAACACTAAAGCACTAACAGTGTGAACTCTCAATAAACAAGAGTGACATCAGGTACCCCGGAAGGGTAAGCATGTCCTGCTCTGTGCACAGCACCCGTCACATTGTCAGTGGGTCAATACAGGGTAAAGTCGAAACCGGTAATGTCNTTGACCATTTTAGGGAAAATTTGTTGGAGTAGGGGTAAGATTTTCGGTATTCAGAGTCACATTAACCGTTCCTTGATTTTTTAAACACTGTTTCAAGACAACTAATATATCCCTTAGAACAATTAGTTGGCATATCTGAAGATATATACTCCAGACTTGCCATATATAACGCGTTCACTGTGAACTTTGACCAAATCTGAAATGTTGGAAATTCCCATTTTTCCTCAATTTTGGGTACAATGTTGAGTTTAAGTCAACAAATGGCTGTTAAAATATCATATCGTGATGCAATTTATGCCATATTGTCATATTGAACACACATTTTGCGTGTTTGAATTAATTTTACGCGAACATAGACAAAAAAATTGACAATTTAAGGGAAAATTTGTTGGGGTAGGGGTAATATTTTCGGTATTCAGAGTCACATTAAACACTCCTTGTTTTTCTCAACAATGTTTTAAGACAACTAATGAATCGCTTAGATCAATTAGATGGCAAATATGCAAATACATTTGTATATGCTTCGGATTTGACATATTTAACGATTTAACAGTGGACTTTGGATAAATCGGAAATGTTGAAAATTCCCATTTTTCATTACTTTTGGGATAAATATTGAGTCGACAAATGGCTGTTAAGATAGCAAATCATAAAGTAATTCATGCAACTTTGTCATATACAACACACATTTTGCGTGTTCTGGTTATTTTTATGCGAACATAGAGAAAAAATTGACAATTTTAGGGAAAATTGGTCGGGGTAGGGGTAAGATTTTCGGTACTCAGAGTCACATTAAACACTCCTTGCTTTTCTAGGCAATTTTTTTAAGACATGTTATATATCCATAAGAACAATTAATTGGCATATCTGCAGATATATCCTCCATATTTTGAATGTATAACGATTTAACAATGAACTTTGGCTAAATCTGAAATGTAGAAAATGCCCATTTTTCATAAATTTCGGGCAAGATATCGACTTAAAGTCAACAAATGGCTGTTTAAATACGAAGTCACAATATAATGCATGCAACCTTGTCGTATACAACACACAAATTGCGTGTTCTGGTAATTTTTATGCGAGCAAGGACAAAAAATTGACAATTTTAGAGTAAATTTGTTGGGGTAGGGGTAAGTTTTATGGATCTAGGAAGTTTATAATACTTCAAAACTGCCATAAAGTGTGCCAGTTGTAAAGAAGACATTATGTACTTCCATTTTATTTCATTTTTTCTTGAATTTGAACCACTCATAGATAAGATAAGGCAAAATAGGGAAAAAACTTTGTCGAAAACGAAAATATTGAAAGACGTGTTTTTTTTTTGTCTATTTAAAAGTGATAGTTTGGTCATTCAAGACATATTAACATTATGTTAACACGCTTAATTTTTAAGGAAGGACATTAAAAGACTAAAAACAATTCCAAGAATTATGAAACGAACAACATTCTGGTTTCAAGGAACCATTGAACTTTCACAATTTCGAGAAAAATCTTATAATTTACGTCAACATTTCGAAGGGGTAGGGGTAAGATTTTTTAAATTTTATAACGTATTGGGTATGGAAATGGTACTTATGTGTAATATTTGTAAAGCTTATACCATAGGCTATCATTCTATACCATTTTTTTATGACTGAGAGGTACCAATCCGCAATTTGAAGCAATTGAAAGAAAAATCTGATCAAAAACGAAATTTTTCAAAATTTCGTTGGGTGGGTCTAAAAAGGGGGCCTGTTCCAATATTGCGTGCAGGTTATGCTCATGTTAACATGTTTAATTCTGAAGAGGGGATATAGAAGGACTGAAAAATATGGGTGGGGATCATAAGTTGGGGGGGTGCACGGGGGGGTTATTCCAGCCCATGGACTATTATCATTCATAACTTAATATGTAAATATGTTATGTGATCATAGTCATTAATGATGTTATGTTCATCTCAATGGTATTAATGTTTTGTGTCAGTTCATAGTTATTGTTTCATTATGTGATTTCAATGAAATATGATATCCATCTGTATGAATAGGGTAAGAGATCTGATAAGACTAGGGTTGAGTTATGAAAACGAATTATGGCCAGGGATGCCTTAGACATAGCTGTGGTTAATAAAGCCCAATGCATTTTAAACATTTTTGAAATTATGAACTTCCTTTGTTTGGGTTCTAGTGCTGCTAATGAGGAATAAGTTTCCGAAATGGCCATACAGCTCATTAGAATTATTGCAGTTAGGGTTAACATATGTGCTATGGTCTCATGTTCATTTACCCCATATCCTTTCGTAAAATACACAGAATATCAATTTCTCAACTAGGTGAAGCAATGTTCGTATGAGAATAAGTCTTATTCTTTCAAAATTAATTTTTAAATTTTATGTAATGGATTCTTCTCTTTATTTGAGCGTACACCATGCTTTATATAACTTATTAAATTGCAACATCCAAACTTTGACCCTTTTCCTTAAACTGAGATAAAAAAAAGTCTAGATATAATTAACACATCGAATGGCCATCTCCGGTTGATTTCATCAGTTCTGTGGTTGGTCTATTTATAGCTAGTATGCCATTATGAAATTATCTATAATTTCAAGTAAATTATTTACGAGCTCGCATAATAAGATCATAGTTTGATTTATTGATAAAAAATTTCTTTCTTTAAACATTTTCTTGCTCTGGGAAAATGACTCCGATTAGGGATAAACAAAGTTACGACATCCTGCTGAAAATGAAAAATGAAGACACGACTGGAATTAATGTTTGAAAATTTCATGTCACAAATATTAAAAATTTATTTTAATTTTATTATTTTTTTGTACTTTTTTCTTGACAATAAATAAAAGACGACGACGAAGGGCTGCTTTTAGAACAGGTTATGACCGATGTTTAAACTGCACAGAACTGTACATGATATGACGGCTTTTAGAACAATTCTATACGATGACAGCTTTAAAAATGCTCTCTAGTAACTTTTGGTATTTCTGTCAGATTTGCGGACTTCCCTGGTTTTCTCTTTTGAATAGCATTATGAATTTTTGCCAACAAACCCCCATTTTGTTTGATAATTTCATTAAATATATTTATCATCAGGATTCTTACAAATTTTCGTTAAATCCTATTTATTTTGTCACATTGGTTCGTGGATAAACATTGCATGTTAAAACTATAAAAATTCAAAGGAGTTCAATTTACGGCCAATTTGTAATCACTTATATCTGATAAACGGCATCAGCAACCTTCAATTTTGTTCGCTTATATAACTTAATTTTCAGCTATCTAACAAAAAATGACTATACTTTGAAATCCTATTTATTTTCAAATTGAGCAGCGAACATCCTTAAGAACAATTCTTCACGATGACTGCTTTTAGAACAACTCTATACGATGAATACGTTTTGAACAGTTTTACCGTGACTGCTTTTTGAGCACCTTTCTGGGCAATTATACACTGTTCTAGAACAATTCTACGCTAACTTAGAGTTGTCATTCGACAAATAGTGAGAGGATATGGCTGCATAGGTTATTGTCATCAATATTTCTGAATTTCCTTTGATTGGCTGACATTGCGAAAATTGCAGATGTGGTCGTTATACATGAAATTATCTTGTCACACGAGGGTTGCCATGCATTGGTATTTCTTCCCTTTTCCTTTTTTCTTTCCTACATGTGATATGATGAATACAAAATTGTATTAAAAATAGTTATGAACAATATATTATCCTATTAAATTAATAATTGTTTGAAGTTCTTTTTATCTTTTAGTGACTTGCTGATAAAAGCAATTTAGGGCATTTTGTTTTTGATTCTGACTGTAACCAGAGCATCGGGCTCAATTGACACTAGTCATGATCAATTCCGTATCAAAAACAAAATGACATAGACTCTACGCATATATTTAATAATTATTACAAAGTATTATATTATGAACCAAAGAAAATTTAGAATTTATACCACATGATTTAGTTCTGTTTTTGTTCAGCTCTCATATGACTTTAATATAATACTGACCTTGCATTAGTCTTGAAACTGTTGGACATCTCCGAAAGCAGTATACGGGAAATCTTAAGTATCGTCATAGATGAATTTCATGCGCTAGAACATCATCTATGGATCAAATTCTTAATAGAGTTATTGCTATTTATAGTGCGTACTGTATAATAGACAGAGAGTAGAATACTACAAGATGTATATAGAATGGCAGCCATGAGGAGAAAGTTATATATCAGTTCATGGATTTGCAAATGTTTTGATTTGATCTGCACTGAAGAGACAAATGTTGTCGAAATGGGCATATTCAGAAAATAAATTCATAGTAACTTCGGTAATTGTTTATTTACTTTATCTGCTTAGTCGGTTTACAGGAATATCATGAATATCATGAATATAGTCTAATAGAATGGAAACGCTTTTCAATTGATTTGAAACGCTTTGTCCTGTTTGTCAATAGAACAACTTATTCAAAAAATAAATGAATAAATAAATAAATAAATAAAAAGTGAATGTAAGATTTTCATAAATAAGATATTCTTATTCTGCCATTGTTGTTAATAAATGAATGATTGGTAAAAAAAATGCTAGTTTCGTTTTTGATAAGGGAACACTTTGCCCCGGATGGACAAGTAATGACCACCGCATCGCGTTTATAACTTATTCATTCCTTCTACTCACAATCTACACATTGGATTAAGTGTTCCATGTGAATAGCTATTAAATATCAGTGAATATATTAATTGCACCTCTGCAGACATTAATAATTATAGTTCACCTGTAGACGTTACTAAAGGAAGTCTCCTATAATTCCTGTTGTATATTTGGGCGATTCTTTCATGCCGTTCTGTTTTCGCTTGTAATTATTTTATCTTCTGTTATGTATTCTTTGGAAACAAAATTTTATTTCTATAGCCTCGATATTTAATCCATCACATTGTGGGCAAAGCATTACATATCGCATTTATTCGGGTGGTATAGAAATTAAGCCATCATTCAGGGCATAAACTGCATGAAAAAGACTGCTCTTTCTCGCTCGCATTGTATGTATCCCTTCATCGTATAAATATTTTACAGCTGATGTTCTGACAGAGATGACAAATAAAACAAGAGTTGCCAGAAGACATCTTAGCTCTCCGGGGACTAGAGTAACCGCAACGCACAATAAATTTCAAAGTTATCATTTTCAAAATTGTAATATGATAAATACTTTAAATGCAATATAAGAAAACCACATGCCAAACAGGAGAATAACTTCTGTAAACAGGGTTAATTTTTTTTTTCTTCAAAAAATTGCCCTCAAGGTAATGTTAAGGTAAAAAAAATCTACTTCCAGAAAGCTCTCAACATAGGGAAGTCATAAACAAAATATAAATGCCCTATCACTTACAACTAATTTCTAGAAGCAAGGTTGAAGTTTTAAAAAAATTGTTCTTAGGGCAATGTCAAGGTCAAAATATCAAAAAATATGGTGCCATCAAAAAGCTATCATTATAAGGAAGTCATATACCGAAATTGAACACCTTACCATTAAATGTTAGCATTCTAGAAACACTGTTAAAGTTTTTTTTTAATTGTCCTCGGGGTAAGGTCAAGGTTTTTATGTTTACTAATATAGCACCATTAGGAAAGCTCTCATCACAAAGTTTACTAATATAGCACCATTAGGAAAGCTCTCATCACAAGTAAGTCACACACCAAATATGAACACCCTACCACTAAAACACCTAATTCTATAAGCAAAGTTAAAAAAAATATGGTGCCATCGAAAAGCTATCACCATAAGGAATTCATACACCGAAATTGAACACCTACTACTTAATGTAAACATTCTAGAAACACTTTTTTTTCAACACTTGCCCCCCAGGGAATGGTCAAGGTCAAAATGTCTACAAATATGGTAACGCTAGAAAGCTCTCAACATAAGCAAGTCACATACCAAATACGAACACCCTACCACTAAAATCCTACCCTCAAGGTTTAAGTCTTCAAAAATTGCCCTCAGTGAAAGGCCAAGGTCAAAATGTCTACAAATATGGCACCACAAGAAAGCTCTCGTCATGAAAAAGTCACATACCAAATATGAACACCCTACCACTGAAAGCCTGCCTTCAAGAGGAATATTAAAGCTTTTTTTTAACTTGCCACAAGGTAAGGCCAAGGTACAAAATGTCAACAAAAATGGTAACAAAAAAAAGCTCTCATCACAAGGAAGCTACATTCTTAATATCAACATCCCATGGTCCCGGCGAGCTGAAAATGGTATGTTCATTTGCATTCGTTTTACTGTATAGCAGTTTCAAATGTACTCAATTACTGATCAAAATTAAACAGTGTCGCAAATAGTGTTTATTACGGAAGCGAATTAGGGACACGCATAAAAAAAAAAATATCTCGCCGCTGCGAGTTATAATCTCGCCACGGCGATTTAACAAAAAAGGTTATCTAGCAGCGGCGAGTTATTATTTCGCCACGGCGAGTAAGCAAAAAAAAGATTATCTCGCCACGGCGAGTTAACAGGAAAGGTTATCTCGCCGCGGCGAGTTACCAAAAAAAAAAAAAGATTATCTCGCCGCGGCGAGTTACTATATTGCTACTGTGATTTATTATCTGTGGCTCACATGAGCCGGTTTAGCTCTCATGGGTTTTACTATTTAATTTATCTAAATAATGTTTCATTATATTTCGCTGTATGGATTTCCAAATTGTTTTTCTGATCTGCACTGATGAGACATAAGTTGTAGAAATGCGCGTTTGCAGAACATAAATTCGCAGTAACCTCTGTATTTTTGTTATTTAAAACATTTTGTAAACAAACACGTTTGACATGTCAAGATCTTTGTCTGCAATTTGGAACTAAATCTGAAGATGGTAGTTCAATTATTAGTAAACTGGTCATATATATTTTAGGAACGTCTGGACAAATTGGAATAAAACTTTGCCAAATGGTTCTGGGATGGTCCTGTTGAAAATTTGAGCCCACAGGGTTCAATTCTAGATAGCTGCAAATGGGAAACAACAGGTTCTAACTAATGACCTAAAATGCATAGGAAAAAATGCAACGTTTTTGCGCTCTACCCTGATCGTCAAGTTGTATGCAATCTGCGCTCGAAGAACGTAAACTTCAACAAAATTGTCAATTTTCGTCTGGGTGCATTTTACTTTTCCGGGCGTAGACTGCTTAGTACAGAGAGCAGGTTGTATATATTGAAACGATATCTTTACAGAATTTTACATCTTATTAAGGTTACAGACATGCTACCCTGGATGTTAAGTTATACTTGTATTTTTTAGGCGAAGCCGAAGGAAAATCATAAATATCCAGGGTAAGCCACGCTATATACCCCGTCTGTAACATGAATTATATTTATTTCCCGATGAACAGCCCTGGTAAATGAATTATATCCCCCAAAAATATCAATTGTCGATCTGTTATGCCGTTTTCATGCAATGAAGCCGTTAATTTTCATGACAACTTATGTTCCCTCGATGTTTTCGAATAAATGTTGATAATCAACGAATGACATCCAATCACAAACAGGTTTACATATTTAAATCGGAATATATTAAATTCGTACTGTCGTTTGCTTTTTGGTTGATAGGACGCAGAATGGCTTAATTTGTGGATACCAATGAATTTCTTTGGTTATATTGGAATTGATTTTATACGGAATAAATACTGATTGTATAAACTATATAATATGCGTTATTGTGTATTTTGTGTATTGTAATTTGGTACCGGCTATTAAGGTCCGGAATTATGCCGTTCAAGCTGATATATAGAGATAATCAAAAACGTTATAAATCCACGAGATTTTTTCCAAATTCAAAGTTTTTTCTTCTTTTTACAGAAACCAGTGCATTGTATTATAAAGGAATGGGGAACTCTCGGAAATGCAAACCAAAACTTTAAATTTGTTGGCATTCGATGGCTATGTTCTTTTGTCACAAGCTGTGTAACTGCTAGCCGCTGTACTGCAACTTAAACAAATTAAAATTTCATACATGTGTAATTTGTAACATGTGCATGACTGTCGTTTTTTGTTGACTATTTTCAAGCATGCAACTCAAAATGATTTCACTCTTTTATAACAAAAATGTTAATGTTTTAAAATACAAGGATATTGTATCCGATTCCAAAATGCAGTTTGTTAGATGTAAACGTACATCAAGACCTAAAATTCAAGACTTCGAAACATAAAATAAGAGTCGTGGCTTTAAACTAAAACACTATATATAGACTATGATTTTGTGTTACAATTCGAAGAAAATTACTAAAAATAAACATTCCATTGAGGGGAATTTATCTGCTTTTATTTTTTTTAATCTTTTTTTATTTATTATACTGCATTATGGGCTTAATACTTGCAATCTGCACTCTAATACTTGCAATATGTGCCCAGCACTTGCTATTTGCGCCTCAATACTTAAAATCTGTAACAAGATACTTGGAAACTGCGCCTTTCTGATTGTAATCTACTGCAAAATTTTTAAATGGAAGCGCAGATCGCATAAACTTTCGCAATAAGTGAAGTGCGCCGTTCGCACAGATTTTCACGTCGTACCTACCTCATATAATTTGCCTTATGTTATCGACTTTGCTTAGTCATATGTACCAGTATATTTACAACCATGAAATTTAGCTTTGCTTCCATTTAATTTTGTGCTCTGATGTAAATAAATAAATATCTTCATTTAGAGAGATATTTTATTTAGATTGAACCAATTTTCAATAAGACTCTTTTCATAACAATCAGAAATAGATATCAGCAAATATAAAAACAATAACATATCAATATACAAATAATATACACATTCATTAGCTCAATAACAAAAATAATTCAATCTATTAGAAATTTAACAGTTTATAAACATTTCTGAATTCAAAAGCAGTTTTCAAGCTTTTGATAGCATTCGGTTGAGAGTTCATACTTTTTGTCCACTAAAACTGAAGCTTGTTTTAAATATTTCCGTATTTGATTTTGGGATAAGAACATTGTCTGATGATGGAAATCTGGTATTGTATGATTCATTATCTTTTGCAGACACAAGTAGATTTGATAATAATAATAATTATAAAAGATAAGTATATGATGATAATCCCAGGCGAGCTAAACCGGCTCACATATGTGAGCCTCTAGATAATAGATCTCCGTAGCAATATAGTAACTCGTCACGGCGAGATAATCGTTTTTGTTAACTCTCCGCGGCGAGATGGTAACTCACCATGTCAAGATAGTAACTCGACGCGGCGAGATAGCTTTTTTTGCTAACTCGCCGCGGTGAGATAATCTTTTTTTTTTGTTAACTCGCCGTGGCGAAATAGTAACTCGCTACGGCGAGATATTTTTTTTTTATGCATGTCCCTAATATGCTTCCGTAGTTTATTGACATTTATCAATTTTATCAGTTGAAGAAAATATGTAAGATTGTTATTGTTAAATATTAACACGGAAGTCATTACACGGTATACTAATAACACTATGTTTTCTACTACAGTGATTTCAATAATCATACCTTAGCAATTCTTCGTAGTTAAGTGGTTGTATTCAAAACGAAATAGGTATTTCCATTCCTCCGAATGAAAAAAAGTATATATATATAACAGCTTATTTCACTGAAATACTTAAAACAATTATTGCGAAATATGTAGGAAAATCCTTGAGAATTATTAAGTAATGGACCAAAGTATATACTTTGTTGAACGATGAACTGGAGCATTACATTCAATCAATACCGAGGAATTATGTTGTCAATATCCTTGATTAAATTAACCAAAGGAAAACACTCCCTTCTTTGGTTCAATTTTGTTGAAACTTATATTGACTATATAACGAATATATAAGATAGACAATTAGAAAAATGTTTTATTTTTCTCCAAATAATTATATTTTAAATTTGCTAGTCTATTGCAAAGTAGAAAACAAGGATACAGAAACTCGAATCTGATAGATATTCCCCTTATTGGAGATGATAGAGATATTCGCACACCGACAAATCGGAGACAAAATGATAAAAATGAACTAGATATTTTCAAAGGGGTAGTGAGAAAGCGAACAAAAAGAATAGTTTTATACAACGTTAAGGGAGACAACCCTTTTGATATGGTGAGCAGGGCTGTAGTTGCTTATGCAGAGAAAAATGATGTAAAAGTAACTTACACAAAACTTCTTAAAAAGCGAGAATTCCGAGGTAGATCCACATATATAATGCGCGTAAATATTGCAGAAAACGATTTTGAAAAAGTTGAAAACGATGACTCCTTTTGGCCTGAAGGCATATACTGGCGTGAATACGTACCATATAACAACACCAATTCTTATTAAGTATGAAGCTAGGAAAATTTAACAGTACATATATTTATTTATTTGTCATGCTTAACTTGTTATGTTGGAATATGAGGGGAGCCTTATATGGTACAAATTACTTACAATCTTTACTGAAGCACTCGGATGTTTGTTTTTTGACTGAACATTGGTTGAATGAAAGTAATATATCTTATTTTCAAGAAATAGCCAAAGATTTTTATGTGGTATATAGCATTAGCAAAACTTGTAATTATACAAACAGAGGGTCAGGTGGTACTGCTTTGTTAATACGAAAATTACCTAGAACTACAATTAAACATCTCAAATTTGATACTGATAGATTATGTGGTGCCGTTTTATGTTCTGAACATTTCAATGATATTTGTCTCATTTGTAGTTTGTTACCATCTACTAATCTTTCACAGTCTGAATACATGAAACATATTGATATATTAACTTGTTATTATGACATTCTTAGTGAAGATTATGTAACAATTATAGGGGGCGATTTTAACTCTGATATAAGTAGTGGTTTTTGTAGTGCTAAAAGTAACTCTTTGAAACATTTTCTCGAAACTAGAAATCTTAAAGCTGCTCCACTATTATATAAAAGAATTGGTCCTTGTTATACCTATAGAAACAAAAACAAATCACAGAAAACATTACTAGATTATATATGTTTACCAGAGTTTTTAGCAAATTGTGTTCCGTTAGTTAAGATTCATGATGACTGTAAATATGAGTATTCTGATCACTTTCCACTTTCTGTGTCCTTAGAAACTAATTTGCTGTGTGACATATCCTTCGGACCCAAAGTATATAAACGAGTGCTAAAGTGGTCGAAAGCAGTCGATTTTGAACTCAAAATGTATCAAACTGAAATAGATAAACTTTTAAACTTTCATGGTCCGGATATCTCATGCTGTAGCACAAGTGACATAGAGCAGTATGTTTGTATTGGAACGAATGCATTGCATATGGCAGCCAATTCTTGTATACCGTGCGGACAATTTCGATCTTTTTTGAAACCTTATTGGAAATGCAAAGACTTGGGTAGTTTTCATTTTAAACAACGAGCGACCCGGCGCACATGGATTGATGCTGGTAGACCAAGAGAAAAAACAAATAGACTGTATAAAGAATATAAAGATTCAAAACGCGAGTTTCGAAAGCGAAAGCGACAGGCTGAAAGAAAATGGAACGATGATAAGTATGAAGAATTTAGGCAAGCAGCCGAATGTGATATCGGCGAGTTTTACAAAACTGTGCGAAAAGCAAAACAGCAAAGCACTGCAACTTCCAGGTTAATTTTCGGTAATAAGCAAGGTACCCTACCGAATGAAGTATGCGATCTTTGGGGAGAATATTTTGAACAATTATATTCAGACAGTGTAAAAAATACAAAAAGTACATCATTTGAAAATCATGTAACGAACTATGTGCGATATCTATTTTCACAATGTGTTAATAATGATTTATTCTTAGAAAAACCAATAATGACAGATGAATTACAAAACTATGTTCGTACACTGAAAACTGGTAAATCACCAGGTCAAGACAAAATCACAAATGAACATATAATTTACGGAGGTAAAACAGTTTTAAAATATCCGTGTTCTTTGTTTAATTTAATATTGAAATACGAGTATCTACCAAATTCTTTCCGACACGGTGTTATTATACCGCTATACAAAGGGAATAATAAGGACAAGACAAACCCAAACAGCTATCGCGCGGTCACTTTGACTTCATCACTTGGAAAACTCTTTGAAAAAATATTGCTTGGTCGTATTCAAGACAAATTAACAAATTCAAATTGTGTTATTCCGAATCGTTTACAGTTTGGTTTTGTCAAAGACCATGGGGTGATTCCTGCAATTTACACCCTGAAAGAGTCATTGTGTTATTACCTAGAACGAGATTCGGATGTTTACGCAGTTTTTCTAGACAATGAAAAGGCGTTTGATAGAGTGTGGCAAGATGGTATCTCATACAAGCTCAATAACATTGGTATTACTGGAAAAATCTGGAATATTATTTATATTTCATATAAATCTGCTACGGCGCATGTTCAATTTAATGGACTAACGAGTAATGTTTTCCGTATAAAACGGGGAGTAGGACAAGGTCGAGTGTTATCGGCATGGCTATTTGCTGTTTTTATTGACGAACTAATACATGAATTGTTATTAAGTAACTGTGGACTTTGCGTAGGCGATCTTCGAATTCCTGCTATACTGTTAGCTGATGATACAACTATTCTAGGCACAACGATAAATAACTGCCAAAAAATATTTAATATTGTTGACTTGTATGCTAAAAAATGGAAGTTGAAATACAACGCATCAAAAAGTAGTGCTCTAAGATTTTCGCCTAAAAGGAACCGAAATCGGAACGAACTTTTACATTTAAAACTAGGTGATTCTGATGTCGAATGGAAAAATACAATTACTTATGCTGGGACTATACTTGATACGGAAAACAATACGTTTGAAAGGACAGAAAAAATAGCAAAAAAACTAAAGCAAAAACTACACTCTCTTTATTCTGTTGGACTTAATCCGCGGGGCATGAGTGCAATTACAAGTAGTATTATTTGGAAGCGAGTAATACTGCCTACTGGGCTCTTCGCCTGTGAAACATGGGACAGCTTACAAGTCGTGAAATTGAAATTCTTGAAACAACTCAAAGATATTTTTCACGTTTCATATTGAGATTCTACAAGAGAAGCCCTTCCGAATCTTCTGTCAGCAACTTAGGACTTTGGTCTTTAAATGGATATATGGACAAAATGAAGTTATTGTTTTTTGGTAGATTGTGCCTTGCTAAAGCTGACTGCATCCATAAACTGATAATTAATCTTCGTATTGGACAGGTTCTTATCGGGGACTGTGGTAGAAAATCGATAACTTTTGAATTCATCGAATTGTTATCTAAATACGACTTAACACTTTTTCTCGAAGGTTACTTGACTGATTGCTATTTTCCTAAGAAGTTTCTATGGAAGAAAATAATAAACCAAACTCTGGAAAGTTATGAAGAAAACCAATGGAGGAGTGCCATTACAAAACGAACAGACCTGGTGCGTTATGCAAACATACACACGAATCTGACTGAACATAGACTTTTACGACAAGCAGTCATGTTTCCTGCATTCAACGAAAAACTTTTGACACTTGTTAAACTGGGCTCTTTACCGATAAAGGCCGGTAACTGCTCTCTGAGCAGTATGTATACACATGATATACTTCAACACTTCGTTCTACGCTGTTCATATTTTCTAGATACTCGGTCTGAAATGTTTTACAAAATAGTTGACCTCTTACCAGTAAGTGATTCAATTAGTTATTTTGAACAAGATGACGATGAATTAATGTGTTCAATTTTAGGAGGAATGACTAACAAAATTCAGGCGTTGTCAGCAGATATGTGGGCTCGACTGATGTGTCACACAGCTGATTTTATGTTTAAGCTCCATGATGAATTTAAATACGCCCTTTACTCACACATATATATACAATATATGTACATTGTCGGAAAATATAAAATTTATTTGACGAGCTTTAGAAACAGGAAGAATTGCGAGGTTTACCGAGCATTTCTCGCCTGTTTCGCAGCGAGTACAAATAAATTTTATATTTTCCGACAATGTATGTATATTGTTTTTATCCTGCAATCATTTAAACCCTTTTCTCCGTGAGGCGGGGCCAGGATGATAGTAAACAACTTCGGCCATTTTGGTACAATCCCTGACGTCATAGGTGAATCTGCACTATGACGTCAAAGTATTTGACGTTTTCAAACCAGTCGCCCTGTCTTTTCGTCGTTCAAAAGCGTGGACCGGTTACCAGTCTACCCTACGAATACGAAAAAAAATATTCGTAGGGACGTATTCGTCTAGTAAATACCGCCATTGCAGGATAAATGCTTTTAAGTAAATGTTATATGAATATATCTATATATGTAATTCTATTATGAACTATGCTGCACTTTTTTTATGTATATATGTTTAGTATTGTATGTGTTAATTTAATTTAAATTGAACTTATTGATGTTAAAAAAAATGTACTCTTCATATTTAATGGAGGAATAAAAAATAATCAATCAATCAATCAATTAGGGACGGAAGTAGATTTTATATTACTAGTTCCTTTTTGATAAAAAAAAAGCAAGATCAATTTAAGGCGTGTCTGTCGTATTGTTCCGCCATGGTTGCCCAATGCTTGTACATTTAGGTTTCATACATTTTGATAACAAAATCAATGCTTTAAAAACCTATTATGAGCATTTCTTTTGTTATTCAAGACATTTTAATTCTTGTTAATGCCTTGGGCTATTCCATTTCTCTTTTGTCTTTCCTTTGTTTCTCTCGATTTCGAAGTACTGAAACTGATAATTTACCTCATATTATTTACTTACCCCGAATTTTTTACCTCGAATTAACTACTTCTACCTCACTAATTTTTATGCATATTCATTCATATGTCGTTTGCTTAACTTTGACCTTCTGTTATATTTCCCTTGAATAAAGATGAAGTTTACGACAAATTTATGTAGGAAAAAATCCCCGGTCCAGGGATCGAACCTACGCTACCTTTCTGTAACATCAAGGTGATCAAACGACATTGATGTAAGCACGCGGCTACAATTAACACTTGATGATTAAATGTAAGAAAATATATTTAAAGTGACAACAGATCGATAACTCAGGTAAATTTAAAAATACAATCTAATTGGTATTCCACTTATAAAAGTAAACAAATATGACACAAGATCAATATGAAAGAAAACTTTTCCACATGTAGAACAAAAATAGATTAATTAACTATCTGATACATATAGCCTAAATAAACTGATGAATAACATGAGTATAAGATTCTATTTTTATGGCAGGATGTCAAAATTGTGTATATTAAATAATTTGTTCGGTCTTTAAGTTAGTTAAAGTATGTTTCAGAATAATTAATTAAATTAAAGTACTTCGTAAAAAGAGGGTCGAATGAAATGCATTCACGCTGCACGCTCAGGACTCTTGACCACCCATTTTCTTACGAAGCACTTTAATTCAATTAATTACTCTGAAACATACTTTAACTACTGCGAGAAAATTCAAAAGTATTTAAAATTCGTTGTCCCCTTATCCCTTTTATAACATTTTCATTAAAATAGATGCGATAAAAGGCAAGAGCTTTATATCTGTGCGGGATTCACAAAAATACAGAAATTACACAAAAGATATCATTTTATAAAATAATTTCATATAGATATCACTACAAAAATTAACGTTTCCTATCGTTGTTTTCGCATGTCTCTTGTTTTTATTGGTATTTTTCGTGTTGGTTTCCCTTGTGGATTGTGGCATGTGGTTGTGATGTTCGGAAATTAT
>MJUU01037113.1:0-11612 GCA_002080025.1 Modiolus philippinarum | reverse complement strand
TCCAGCTATCGCTGGACACGAAGCCTATAACAAGACGAGGTGTATTATTCACGATTAAGGTGTCTGCAGGGTATTAATTTCCTATTATAGAATTTTGTAAAATTTTCTGTGTAGAAACATAATTGTATTATTGTTCAAAATGTAAAATAAAATTTGGGGGTCACCGTGCACTTAAGCGCAAAATCTGGAATTGAAAATTTCAGGATTTTACTTGGTAATGATAGGGAAAATGATCATATGAGAGGATAGTTTGAAAAATTTATTATAGAATTTTTTCATACTTTGCATGTGTTTAATTATCACTATGTAGTTTACATATAAAAAATAAAAATTAGGGGTCACCGTTGAAATAAGAGAGAAAAATTGCAAAATGTTAATTTCTCTAGTGATATCTTTGTTAAAATATTTTATCAAATTATCTCCCTTGAATAATGTCTGTGTTCTGTAAATCCAGCAACTGATTTAAAGCTCATGTGTTTTAACTAATTTTTTTTGTAATGAAAATGTTATAAAAATGATTAGGAATATAAATTTTAAATACATTTGAACTTTATTTTCGTTTTAAATAACTATTTTGTTAAATTTCTTAATGAATGAAACCTAAATGAACAATTTTTAGACAAAAATGGCGGAATAATACCACTGAGACACCTTAACAGCATTTATGATCCACTTGGATTCTTAGCCCCAGTGATCATGCAAGGGAAGCTAATTCTACGAAAGCTGACTTCAACAGTTGATTCGGACGAACTAGTCCCAGATGACATTGCACCAGAATGGGAACTGCAAGAACTAGAAACATTACACGATGGTGAGATTCGTACTCATGTTTCTTCAGATATTTCTATTGCTAAAACAATCGCAGCACCAGATAATCCTAACAAAGGGACTGAGAGATTCCAGCACTTCTCAGACTGGAGTGCCTTTGTACATGGAATTGCATTCCTGAAACGTTCATCCCGTCTACGTCTGAATGGGAGTTCAAAGCTTGAACCTGACAACACTTCACTTCAAAAAGCAGAAGACTTCAATAAATCATCACTACAACGTGGAGTTTATGAAGAAGATATAGACTGTACAAGTCAAAAATTACCTATTGGCGAAAGAAGTTCAACTGTCAATCTCAATCCGCCTTTGGATGAGAAAGGACAAACTCTTCCAGATACTTCTCCGGATATTCCCGTTACAAGAATATGCATAACTACAAATAATTCCTTTGTAGGAAGAGGAAGATTCCAGCTCATCTCAACCTGGATATCGCTATATTCTGTTTTACCGTATTCATCGTTCATCTGTGAATTCAAGATCAGTTAACGATCACCGAGATAATTCTTCTGGTGGAAGATTGTATATAAAGTGTGAATAATTATATTCAGTGAATATTATGAATGTATGATAAATTTCTGTTGTTTATTTAAATAATAGTGATATCAAGTAGATATCAGACGGGGAGTGTATTGTCACAATTAGTGTATGGGCATGTCAAACATGGAGACATTCCGAACGCACCGTATGTATTTCAAATAATTGCTTTCGTTTCCCATATTCCACCTTTCACTCAGATAAATCGTAGTTAGAACGTATATGAATGTCCAGATATTGTTTGGAATTTGGACCCTAGTTCAACAACAGTGTAAGTGTTATATTATACTTTCATTATATTTGGATGAAGATTAATCCGTTGAACGTTACTACACAACAGTTTATTGTGAATATCAGCTCTACACGTTAATTACATAAATTGCTATAAATATCGATTTTTACGGAATGTTCATCTCACACAGAAACATACAACTATTGATTATAATTATATTTACAACTTTCGACGAAGTATTTAAAGTTTTTATGTATTATTTCCGTCTACAAGAGGAAGATAAACAACCGATATTCAGTTGCATAATTCGTATAAATATAGAATGTACGGCAACCAATTAGTGATATTTAAATACATCCAGATATAATTATGGAACACATATTCCGTGTATTACAGCAATTCAATTGTATTCTTCCGTGACTATACCGGAACTCGATGTTTGATATTACACAGACACACGTCATATTTGTGTTTATTTATGCAAATTATTGTGTATATAAATGTGTTGATATTTTACTTATAACTATGGTAGCTTAAGTGGACTTTAAATTCTCGCTATTTTGGACACATAACTTATGATTGTTAATTATTGTATTTTTCAGGTTTTTACCAATTGTTCACCGGCTAATTAAAAAAGTTGATCCACACTGGGTTTTTATTTTGAATTGGGCCAACGAACTAGGTTATACTCGCTGAGTCCGGCTCAGTACATGTACTGAAAATAAATAAATAAATTTAAAGTTAGTTTGAAGAATACTTTTTTTGCAAATGTAAATAAATTATTTGGTGTGATATTGGTGAAAATAATTAATTCGTTCGAAATTCTCATGAAAATAAATAATTTTTCTTGGCAAAATCCCCCTCCTCTGATAATCACATGGCCGTCCGCTTATGAACTATTGGACCGATGCCACTGCTGGTGGCAATTCCGAGGGAATTCACCAGCCCAATAGTCAGACTTTTCTGACATGAAAATTTTACCTTACGTTTTATAGAAATTTCATGTTTTTATCAAAATTTTTACCACTAAAAATACTGGGGCTTCATTCCGTATATGGCACTCGATGGATATCCTTGGTACTGGTTTGGCCCTCCTATTTCGATATTTTTGGTAGTAAGTACTTCTTTTTTTTTTTAACAACTATTGGATTATTGCTTTCCATATTATTTGATTCAAATGCTGCTGATTAGAGGTTACTCCTTAAAACACGTGTACAGCATAACGAAATTTACTGTTTTCTATGCAACCTTGGTATTTTTTGTATTTATTCAAGAGTTTGCAAAATTTGAAATTTTTTCAAACTGTTGCATCTGTAAACTTTTAAATAATTCAAAGCATCATTAAATCTTTTTCTTAGTAACTGGATAATTCTCAGTCACCTTTATTTTTTGTTTCGCTGGAATTCAGTTTTGTCTAAGAATAATGACTAAAATTCACGAGTTTATGAAAATCAATAAACAATATTTGGTATTATCATAAACCCCCAATAGTTCCTTTAACACGTTTCTGTTGCCTCTTATTAATTACGCACAATTAAGGGTTTATAATTTACTATGTTTTCAGACAAAAAGGAGACATTCCACTATGTTGTCACTTAAACCAAATTTGTTGTTTTAGGTTCATGTACTATTTTAAGTTAAAATGATTAAAGAAGTGAAAATTTATAATTAAGCACTGGTGAAAAATCGGATTGTACATCATGTACATGTAATAAGTTTGCTTTTTTCAGGACAAACTTCAGAATTGGTTAAAGAAAATTTAAATTACTATTCAAATTATATGAAACATATCCGAAACAGTGTTAAGGAAGAACAACAATAAAAGCGTTGTTCCTTTGCTTGTTTTTAACATGTATTTGCAGAGACTTTGTCTCATGTACATTTACTCCATATCCTTTCATTTACCATTAATGTTTTCACCATTCATTTTCAATAATCTAACCACTAGCAGTGAGGTCCAGAGATACTTCAACTAAAATACTAGAGTTGTGAATTAGTAGCTTTTGCAACATCCTTATTCTTTAAACATGATTCACACATCTTTGTTTTAACCTTTTATAGATTCTTTGTTTATATGATAAAGAAAGGAAATGGGGTTAATGCCAGGGAGACAACATCCCATATCCAGGTTAAAACGACCCAAAACAAGGCAATTTGGGGTCACCGTAAGGTCTTCAACACAGTGAGGAACCTTACACCATATAGCAAGCCCTAAATGGCCTCAAAAGGTAAAAAAGTGAATAAATCAATTGAAAGCCGATTATTTTTGAAACCTTACAATATCTAAAATTTTGTAAATTTTATTGAAAACTAAGGAGTATCTCCCTCATGCAAAGCTCTGTCCTTAGCTGATTTTGGCTTTACATTTAGAACACTTTGGTTATTTGTTATCTATCAGTTTTTAAACATTTTTGAGTTTATGGTCTTCCAAACGTTTAGATTTATCTGCACTGATGAGACATAATTTGTCGAAATGCGCATATGCAGAAAGTAAATTCACAGTAACTTCGGTGTCTAGTTATTTGAAACAAACCACGTCCAATAACCCAAATATCAAGAAACTAAAATTGTATAAGAAGATGTCATTTAATATATCATTTCGGGGAATGCGTGTATTGAAATTTGATTCTATAATTTTCTTTCAGTATTTTTCATTTCATTTTCTTGAACATTCACTAAATGTGTTGATGGAATATGGAGTTTTAATACTATGAGATGTATAAATATTTGATTTCTAATGAATTGTTTTTGACAAAAACTGAAATGGTTTTCTTACTCTTTACTCGATGTCAAAATAAAATAACAATTTTCGTACTTGTTCCAATTTCTAATTTTGTAACGTTATTGTCTCGCTTGCTTTCATTGTTTTCTAAACTCTTTGTTGGCGTGATTTTTTTTCTTTTCCTAAATGACACTTTCTAGCTTTTTCAAATTATTAAATGCGTGTTCAAGTACTTGCTGGTTTTTTTATTGACGTGGTAATTAATCCATATTTGGAACATAAAGCTGCATTTTTTAGGTGCATTGCCTTAAAGTCTGCCAAATACGAAAATCTCAGCCGCTGATATCCATTGATCCGCAGGATATAACCATGTCATTGGATGGGATATAAAATTGATCAGGAAGTTAATCTTCAAGCTGAAGTTTTAGCATTGGATAAATTTCAGAACAAATGGACTGTAATGCGTTTTTAGACACTAGATCAAAATCAGTGTTTGAATGCATCTGAAATAAGCAGACATAATCAGGATCCCTACTAACTTGTGGAACTTGATTTACAAAGGAAAAGATATCGCCTCCATTCATTTAATAAGCCTGTGGCATCATTGGAAAAATCCTTTTATTCCCCACGAAAACTTGAAAATAGTAATCCATCTGGAAGAAACTGAAATTTTTATGTCTATTTTTCTTTGTAGAGGCCATCGTTTGAGTTTTCCAGTTATTCAAAGGGCCCTATATGCAGCAAGGAAAGTTTTGTTTACTAGTTTTTTTTTATGATTGAGTCCAGGAGATTATTTCTGCTTGACCTACTGACTGTAAATAATTTCTAATATGATCAAAGTGAAAAATCTGTTCTACCGTTAAGAAAAAGGATATTGAATCTGTTCCAGAGAAAAGTAACTCAGTATTTTTCTTTGCTTGGAAAGAAAGACAGTTATTAAATTAGACTGCATGATAGATTATTGACATTCTGTATTTTCAATATAAGTTTTTTAAAGTTTTATTAGATGACTTTTTGCAACAGTGTATTCAAAGTTATACCCACCTATTTCTTGTATGACTGCACCCCTTTAAGTGCTGAGGAAGCCATGTTTAGCAAAATATTTAGACCACAAAAAGCATTCACTGAAAAATCGTTTTTTCTCCTTCGTAAGATATGCCTTTAGTTAGCTAATATCTCTATTTTTGTTTCTGACAGTTTTTTAACAGTATGACGATCAGTCACTAATTTTTTTACACTAGCTTATTAAGTTGGCTTTGAATTCCTTTATCCCATCTATAATAGCTACATTTGTATTCATTCTGTAAGTTTAGACATTGCCTGTATGTAGCTACTCGCATCACCATCAGCTGCTTCTGTTGTAGATATTGAAACCATACATGCCAATTAATAAGCAAAAAGGGAGACATAGTCTCTACGAATCGAGGCTAACCAAGAAATGGAACATTGCTTCTATTGTTCTTCATTTTGAAGCCTTGAGACCTTCAACGCTCATACCTCATAGTAAGTTGTAGACAGCACCTGGCACTGATTTGAGCGGAATTCATTGCTTGATGTCGAACAATGCTACATTTGTACTCATGGATGCGAGATCGTCATCAAACATAAAATTAACTGGCAAAGTGTTCGTACAGTTGCTGTTATTTGTTGCCCGGCAAAAAGACCAACAGAAGACAATCAAAACATTTAAGCAACCACATCATACTCATCGAGTCAATAGTAAAAAAAAACTTAACATAATAAAAGCATGAGATGTGGGCACAATAATCATGTGGTCAGAATAAAAATTTGAAATACAAAAAAAATAAATAATAACAATATTAAATAAATGAAATACAGAAATTGATTAGAATATTTTAGTACCACCAAGGTGCAAGTAGTTATTGCTGTATTTCAACATAGCTTCAGCCACTTGTGCCTGTGAAGGACACGTGCTTCTTTGGGAGTCTGCCTACCCCTATGTTAAATTTTCACTTTTATTTGAACCTCTTTTTACCTTGTATTGACATTCGGATGCCATTTTGCTTTTCAGATTATTAACATAACATTTTCTGATATTATAGTAAAGTAAGTGAGTTTTAAAAAAAGAATAATCGAGAGTTAAAAGCGAAATTGGAAAGATAAAGACATCAGACAAGTACGGTACAGTTAAGAAAAACAGAAGAAACACACACAAACACAAACATACACAGATGCACATCACCAAACCAAATTGAAATCATGGGTGAGAGCAGGTGCACTGGTAGAGTAAGTATCTCCTGCTTTTTATAAGATACCCGCCGTTGAACAGGTCAAATTCGGTAGTAAAGTCAAATCGGTAAGGATACTATTTCCGACTTTAACTTTCTCACGTAAAACAATTTAATTCGCATTTGATGCGTATCAAACTAAAACGTATTAGTTATTGCGTTACTCAAAACGTATTTGTAACGTTGCGTTTATACGTAATACGTATCGAATGCGCATTGAAAACGTTTTCTATGCTTATTCGATGCACATTATATGTACGTCTGAACGCAGCATGCATAACATTCGTAGCAACAAATTCATCCACAAAATCTACAAGTGATGAGTATGTTTTAATACATCGGCAAACGAATACCGAAGCAAGAAAAGGAAAAAGGAAATTCTAAAATCATAAATCCAACATCACGGCAATTTACAGCAACACGAATTGAGACAGTATGAAAATGACAAAACAGATAAACAAAAATGAACAAGAACGCCACAGAACTAAAGCACTAGCAGTGTGCTCCGGAAGGGTAAGCATGATCTGCTCCACGCGTGGCACCCGTCACAATGCCAGTGAAAAGTCCGGTTTTGTCACAGTCGGTGTTAGTCAGTCCGGTAATAAACTCTGGATCCTCCCAAAAATATCTGTTCTCATTTGTGAATCGGAAACATTGTAATGGTCTGTCAAATCGTGGTGACGACCGTAAAACCTCTGTAGTGCCAATTGCAACAGTGACTGAACATATCCTTGATGTATAAGTTTTTGAGACAGTAATTTCGCTCTGTTGACAAATCGCTGTACAAACTACAGGTACGGCAATAGCGAATGAGTTGTGAAATGTACACGCCATATGCCGGAGAAGTGGGAATATTACTGCTCAAAAACGGGAAGTTCACTATTGGAAAGTCGAAATCATCACGCTTGTCGTAAAGTTTTTTTTTTGTTTTCAGACGTCCAGAGTTGTCAATTTAGAGGTATAGGTCCAGGTATGATGCTGATGATGATGTATCAGTGGTCTCTTTAATTTCGAGTTCATTTGGGTATATATATAAGATGAAGGTTATCCTTAAATTGAGGATTGTTCAATGAAGGAATATCATCTATATAACGGAAACTGAAATTAAAGGATTTGGCTTGCTGATTGTCTTTTTTCTGAACTAGCCCTTGTATGAGCCTAGCTTTATACGAATAAAGAAACAAATGTGCAAAAAGTAGCGCATAATTAGTCCCCATAGGTATCCCTATTGTCTGCTGGAAAATTTGTCCTCCAAATTCAACAAATATGTTATCAATCAAGAATTCCAGCATTGCAATGACATCCTCCTCTGTATACATTTTGTTGAATCAGTGTGATGTTTAACAAAATAGGCCCCATCTTTACCTATTACTAAATAAGAATATTTTCTTTCACCCTTTTTAGTGCAGAAAGACTGATGCATTAAACCCCGGAGCATAGTCTTTAGCTTATCGTGTAGAAGAGTAGTATAGAGAGTAAAAAAATCAAATGTTTTGACACTGTTGCAGTGGTTGAGTTCAGTTGAAGTTAATTCTTTTCGTAATTTTTGAATTTTCTCTTGTTTATTGTATGATTTTCTATATTACCTACTTTCAGGATGTATTAGTTAGTTTTTTTTCTTTTGAAGCAGTGTGTATATCTCATCTTAAAAGTTTCAATTTGGTATTATCATTCATATATTTAAAAATCACTGTGCAATGAATTCTTTTGTATTCTAATGTTATTGTATGCAGGGGCATCTTCACATTGCTTCAAGTCCGACTTAAGCATGGCGCAGTTGTTTTGCAATTGCCAATGGTATTTTTGTAATGAAGCAAACGGGGATGATATTGAGTATCACCATTTGTGTAATTAACAGCATCAATAGCTTGGGTGATTCCAATTCTGTTAGATTTCCTACAGTGATGGGATTTTTGGTGAAGATGTATGGAATGTTTTTCATGTTTTCGGCACGGATCTTGTTACTATAGACATAAAAGTAATTTTGGAGGAGTTTATCGATGTGTAAACGCGGTCAACCCACTCACAAACTAAATAAAGTACACATGCACATCATACAAAGCAGAAAGCAAAAAATAAATATTTCTTTTAATGGGTCTCATCAGCTTCAGCTTAGATCCTCCCTGTTCAGATTAAGTGCAAAATGGTTGGCCTTTACTAAATCCGAGAACAGCGCATATTCTGATGTATCCTGATCTACTTTGGTTTTAAAGTATTGAAAGGAAGGGCTATTTCCGTCCAAACACCACATACAGCTTTACGTTCCAATTGCAACAGTGCATGCTTGAACAGATAAGCTATAATCAAATAAGTCCTGGTTGCTTACACGTACGTTGTAAGCATTATAGCTAGTGTCGTATTGAAACTTTCTACTCCATTTGATTGAGACAGGAAACTGATTCGGTCGAGTTCAATTAGTAACATATGCCTCTGAAATTTCTGATTGGAAATTGTGTTCTTGATCTATTCTGTAATGGTGTTTTCCAAGGCTGGATATAAATTGTTTTACTTTTTATGTTTTGTAAAGCAACCGCTTCAGTCAATTTAGTGAAGAGTTCCATAATGACTAAGCTGTCTTAAATACCCTATGTTGTTCCAGATAAAAGCATAAGTATATCTACTTTCAACCTTTTCATCAGTTCTTTATTTGTTTCCCCCACTTATATATATGATACTAATTGGGCTCAATTTGTATTTAATAAGCAATTAAGGGATATGGAGTAGATGTTCATAAGACAAAGTATCTGCAAGTATATGGTGAAACCAAGCATTCGAACATAGCTACCAGTAAGGTTTAAATGTTAATGTATGTAAGTTCTAACATAAGGTCTCCCCGTTGCAATCCTTCTAAAATCAAGTTTTTCAACATTTCGTTACGACAGTAGAATATCGAAGGAACAAAGCAGTGATATGTATAAAAATTAAGTTCAAAAGACATGGCCAAAACGAGAACACAGGAAACAATGACGTTAGATAGCTGCAAACCATAGAAGTGAAAAAATGATAACATCTAAAACCAAGAAACTCACAGCGTGAGCTCCAATGAAACTAAGATTTTCATCAGGTGCTCCGGAAGGGCAAGTTTGTCATATCTTTGAATGATGGTATGATGACGGCTATTGAATCTCTTGAATGAAATTAAAATAGGCGGAACACATTTCTGGCATAGCAGCTATAGGACAGTGTTTTAGTCTGTTCAAAGATTATGTACAAACGACAGAATTAACAATTGGTATGCAATAATTGCACATGAGACAGTGTCCCTACAAATGTAAGGTATAAGCAATTGAGCAACGTAATAATTGTTGTTCTTTATCTTGAAGTAGAAGCATGTTTGTTCTAATAACTTCTATTGGTTTCTCGGTAGTGGTTACTCCATTTTTCTCATTTATTATATCTGATAAAGGTAAGACTTCAGCAAGGTCTTACCCAATGATTTGTATTCAGATTCCTGTCGCTATTGTATTTTTTCCTGTATTTTCTGCTCTTGTTGTCTTCAGGAGGCTTTCGATTTGTTCCAGCAAAATGCATTCACATTTACATTGAAGCGCCCTGCTCTATGAAACATGTCCAGGTCGTAGGATCGACTTCGCTTTCTGATCAGGTGGGGATTTCATCCGGCTAAGCATAAACCAATAGTCCGAAGCATCACTTTTCTTAAGATTTTCTTTAGATTTAAGATCAAGTCGAAGTACAATGTAACTGAACGCAATGTTGTGTTGTCTTGTTTTGAATTTTTTTTATGACGTCCCTTTCTATTGTATGACGTACATGAGTAGGTAAAACAACTAAGACGTTTCATGATTTCCCCGAATGCATCTTTGTGTCACCACAGGAAGATTCGTCGAAAAAGTGTAACATAAATTGTCTCTTTTTAGCTAAAAAAAACTTTAAAATCGGCAGAAAGAGAAAAAAGAATAAAGGGCCATGGAATAAATGCTCTTGGACAAAGTCCGTACAAACGCATGGCACTGATATTTATGGAACAATGCTTTCATTGTCGCATTCAACAAAAGTCAACAAGGATCAGCTGCCATTAAGTTAGAATAATGATACTTCCAGGAACAGCTTGAATTTATTGTACGCTGCATTTGTCAGGCTGCACAGACTAAGAATATATGACCTTAGAAACCGCAGTGGATTGTATGTTAGACCCAAAACACGATGCACATAACGAAACACCTCGTTAACATAAACAATATTGTCATCTTATCTTTCTGCTGAATTTTAATTATTATATGAATGGAGCCAAAATTTTATCAGTTAAATATTAAAACTTTTACATAGCATTTACGGGCAATTGATTACTATATGAGCTTTTAGACATTTTGAAATAGAAAATAAAGCTCAGTAAATTTTTTCAGTAGCTGTAAAATGAGGAAATTGTTGCCTGTTATTTCAATATCACTCTATGTTAATCATAGCTACTATTCGCGGTTTTTGAATTGTTTTTTTAAGCTGATATTCCTCAAATATCAAATGTTTTGAAAATGTGAAATTTAAATATTTACAAAGAGGTTTTATATGTTAATAAAGTGCAGAATTCGCATGGAGGCTGGTGTTTGAAGTTGAAAACTTAAATTATTGGAAGATATTATAACTTAAAACTCTTGTTGTTAGCTTTTTGTATCACCTTAACAGTTTGGCTAATCTCTTACTGTTTCTTACTATAAGGCGTCAAAGGGACCCAAATTACAACTTATGAATATGCAATATTTCAAAAGGGATTTTTTTGTTTGAATTCATCTTGATGTAAGCTGTCAGTAATTTGTCAACAGATTTAGCTCAACTTTAATGTTCCCTATTTTGTGTCCAGCTAATTACTGTGTCAAGCTCCCTCCTTATTGTGTCCATCTTGTTACTGTGTCCACATTTACTTTAAATAACATTTATTCAAACTTAAATGGTTGACATGCTGCACTCTGATTAGCCCTTTATTGTACGCATATATCTATAAATTTTAAGTTCATTTTCGTAGGGATACAATATGTCGGCATATCAGTAGTATATAGCGGCACTTCAGACCACTTTTTTATAGTGCATTCTT
>MJUU01037111.1:24426-74754 GCA_002080025.1 Modiolus philippinarum | reverse complement strand
AACAAAAATCTGTTGTAATCAAAATAGTTCTATAGAGTGCTTTAAACAATTATTTTGTTATATTATATTGATTGATTGATTGAATATTGTTTAACGTCTACTCAGCAATATTTCAGCTATATCAAGACGAGAACAAGTTTGTTGATAAATAATCACTTTGGGGTATGGAAATGGCCATGGGACGGGAAATTCTGACTGCCACTGGAAAAACAGGGTGAAATCGTCAAGGGCGGGGAATTTAGCCTTGTAGCCGATCACCTACGGACCACCCCAAAAAGAGCTTGCTACAAGGGTTCTTTAACGTGCAGGAAGCGTGGTATTTCTTCTAACACGTGGACCTGAGTTTACATCCCATCCGAAAGATGGGTTGTGTATTTATTAATCCCGCACAACCACGGAATGGGTCCTATTTCTATATCCCGGGACCCTCGGGGTCAGCCTCCGTTTAGGAGGGGTCACACCCCGCAAGCCGGAGATACTGGGTCCTATTTCTATATCCCGGGGTTCCCTCGGGGTCCTCTGTTAGGATGGCTCATACTCCAAGCTCAGAGGATGCTGCGGGCCTATTCTTCAGCCGGGACCGCGCACGGCGGTTTGTTATATTATAGAGAAACAGAATACGGAAAGGGGAGTTTTGAGTACCCAGAAACCGGTTTAACCCTACCGCTGGATTTTGCTAATGCCGATACCAAATCCGGTTATCCCATGTTCTTATCGCTATTTACGTTTTTCTCTTGTCTTTTGTTTGTGTTTATTTCTGATGCGGTTCGCTTGTGGATTGTGGAATATGATTATGATTTTCGGCCATTGTAGGTGTTTACTGTTATGTTCTATTAGTAATTCAATGTGTATTCTTGTTTAAGCATATTTATTTAAGAAATAATTCATGGACGCCGGTGGTTTGTTGGAGATTTACATATGGGTGGCCATTATTTTCGTTAATATTTTACCCAGAGCGTAGCGTAGCGGAGCGAGGGGTAGCGGAGCGAGGGGTAAAATAAACGAAAATAATGGACACCCATATGTAAATCGACTACAAACCACCGGCGAACATGAATTATTTCGATTCTAATGTGACATTTCATGATTTAAGCGGACCTATAGTGTACACGGTAACGACAGCCATTACTTCAGATTTACTGACGTTTTTGTGCACAAAACGTATTGTGACGTCGTCAGTTTTAGCGTAAAGACTGTTTTGAAGTCTCTCATTATGTTATTGGAGATTTTCATATGGCTAGTCGTCATGGTTTCCATTGTTCCCATATTAGAATTGATAATAAAACATACAAATGTTGTACATTAATAAAACATAATATAAAACCCTCCCTCCTTGATTAAGCTACAGAATAATCATTGTCCAATGTATTCTTATAAATATTTAACGAAAGGATATGGAGTAAATGAACATGAGACCATAACCCGTATGTTAACTCCAACTGCAATAATTTTAATGAGCTGTATGGCCATTTCGGAAATTCATTCCTCATCATCAGCACTAGAACCCAAACAAAGGAAATCCATAATTTCAAAAAATGTTTAAAAGGCATAAAACCAAACGAAATCCGAATAATCAGTAATTTCAAATATAGCTAAGGACAAAACTACGATGGAGGGAGTTAATCCTTCGGTTTTAGAATTTACGTAAATTTAGATAATAGCAATTGAACAAAGTGTACACATGAGATATTATCTCATGTACAAGTACACCATATCTAAGAAAAATAAAGAGCATACATCTCTACCACGGGGAATTGTTTTACCAAGCTTAACTTTGATGTCTCGAACTGCAATAACTCGAATACCACTGACGCCTCGATCTGATGGTCGTTATTTTACGTTTGATCTAATTGAATGCGAATAAATATTAAATTATTTTGGCATGTTTTACTACTGACTACTGGCGAAGGGTCCTTTGAGTTCTTAGATTTGTCTAGGAATTCAAAGAAACCCTCCGCTTTATAGTGATAAAAATTCAAGTTATTTGAAATCTTTAAAAATTTGAAGCCTACGAACAATAGCATTAGAAACTTTCATTCTCTTATGATGCACGCTTATTATCTATTCTTTGCACGAATAGTTATTTGTGGTACACAACGAGACTTTGAAGCTGGAGTTAGATATGAACTTGTTGAATCTCTTTTACAGGAATTTCATTGGTCGAGCGTCAAGTAATAACACATCACGCGCGATGTGCTATTATTTTTTCGACGTTTTTATTGGACCACTGTGAAATCTCGTTGGCCGTGATTAACGTTACCTAGCAACGGTGTTGTTGTTTGAAACAAAAATAGCAGTTCGGCACTGAATATTATGAAAATCATAAGAGAAATAGTTTTAACAACTCGAAAAAATTGTATATCGCTGGATATCAACTCTCGTTATGTAATTTCAAATATAATAAACTCGCCAAAGGCTCGTTTATTTTATTTTGAAATTACATAACTCTAGTTGATATCCATCGATATACAATTCTTTCTCGTTATGAAAACTATAAAAATTATGAAAAATAGCAGTCGTTTTTATAACAGTAGTTTTTTTTTTACATGATTTTATCAAACAAAACTAAAATTTAATTTCACGTATACCAACACCACAGAAATACCCAAAGTAAGAAATGCCAGGCATGGACACATTAAGCATGGTCTACCAGATGAATTGAAAAACAAACCAAACCTCAACCAGTTTAAGACTCCATACATATGGACAGGTCCTTCCTGCTCATGTATTATTTGTAAATCTTAGGGTGTTGAATATCTTTATTTTTCAGTTATTTACTTTCAATGCCTGTGCTTAGTGCTTATATCTCTATGGTGCTCTAGTTTTATATGTTAAGTGTGTGCCTTTAATTATTTAACATTTGTGGGCATGCTTATAAATACATGTAAGCCTATAAACAATTACTTTTATATATGTTTAAATAAACAATGACAGAATATGGAGTAAATGCCTATAAGACAAAGTCTCTACAAATACATGACAGATCAAGCTTGTCCTTTTCTTAATTTTTTTTTTTTTGGGGGGGGGGGGNGTCAACACAAGGCCTTCAACAATGAACTTTGCTCATACCTCATGGTCCCGGCACCTGAAATGGGTTTAAGGGTTGTTGGCACGTCTCCAGTTTTTGAAATTATGAAAGTAAGTATTTTGCCCTGTCTTTGGACTTCGATTTTTGTGAATATCACCCCTTTGTTCCTTCGGTATTCTACTGCCGTTGTTCCAGTAGGTGAATAGAGGAATGCCCTGTGTATGCTAGGTATAGTCAGATCATAATACGGAAAGTCTGACAGTGAACCATTGTAGCCAAACTGTGTGGCGAAGAGCCACTCTCAATGCGGTATAAATACCCGTTTCATAATTGTCTAAAGAGAGCAGACGCACTGGGTGTCGTATAGAAAGCTGAATTTCCTGCCCCTATCTATTCCTGTCCTTTTCCAGTGGCAATCAAAACTTATTGCCCCGGCTGTTCCTTCCACCTTTATTTTTTCTTTTACTTACATTATTTTCAACTGATTAACTTGTCCTCATCCTGATATAGCTGAAATATTGCTCACTGGACGATGAAGTTTAACCAATCAATCAATTTATCATACATCCTAGGAAATTTAAGATGGCCCCATGCACGGCTTTGAGCGGAATTCTTTGCTTATTGTCGAACAACGCTACATCCATGTCCTTTCTGGTCATGGATGCGGGATTGTCAACAAACACAAATTAAACTGGTAAAGTGCTCTTACAATCATTTTCATATGTTGCAAGACAAAAGCACTAGCGTCTCAAGCTAGTCGACGATTACAACATACAGACAAACACAGGGTGCACATCGAGTTTACATATGTTGAATGTATTTTACCCGACTAACGATACAAATTTCTAGCTAACTCACAATGTACTTATTATTTTTTTGTTTTTGTTATTGTTGTTGTTGTTCCTTTGTTGTCCCATAGATATCTCGAAAACCCTTCTATCTCGAACTGTTTTTGATCATTTACTTATTTTGATCGAAATTCGACTGTATAGAAAAACGCGAAAAGGGTAGAAAATTAGTCTGACTTTCAGTAAATCAAGAATTAAGTTACAAACTTAAGACAACAAAATACTTGAAAGAGTCTAAAAATTTCACAATTTCATATTCATAAGAAATGGATTATAATACTGAACAGATACATTTTCAACATAAACACACTTTGGTGACTATACTACGCTTTTCAGGTATATATTTTTTGTTCTTCATACGCTAAGTTTACTTTTATATTGATCTTGTTTCAGATATTTGCTCCCTTTATTATATAAATACCGATTAGATTGTATTTTAAAATTTACCCGAGTTATGACGTCGCGATGGGATGTAAACTCAGGTCCACGTGTTGGAAGAAATGCCACGCTTCCTGCACGTTAAAGAACCCTTGTAGCAAGCTTTTTTGGGGGTGGTCCGTAGGTGATCGGCTACAAGGCTAAATTCCNAAATTAGTCTGACTTTCAGTAAATCAAGAATTAAGTTACAAACTTAAGACAACAAAATACTTGAAAGAGTCTAAAAATTTCACAATTTCATATTCATAAGAAATGGATTATAATACTGAACAGATTCATTTTCAACATAAACACACTTTGGTGACTATAATACTAAGCTTTTCAGGTATATATTTTTTGTTCTTCATACGCTAAGTTTACTTTTATATTGATCTTGTTTCAGATATTCGCTCCCTTTATTATATAAATACCGATTAGATTGTATTTTAAAATTTACCCGAGTTATGACGTCGCAACGACCTGTCATCTTTGAACGAAACTACTCGACTGTTTCCGCTTAGTTAAGTTTTATGTAAAATCACAGAGTGCAATGAAATCGTTAAATTCTTAAATTAACTCGGGGGTTTCAATAAACACATTATTTTTCAATTTGTCAATGATAGTGTATCAAGTAAGAATCATGGTACAACATAACGTTCTATAGTTGCACTGGGTTAACAAGTGTACTCATATTATAGAGTTTATATAGTGTACGTATGTGCGCGCTTCAGAATTGGTTACAAATTGATGTCACGATGACAATTCAATTCAACATGTTTTATTGTTATTTCATTTAACAAAAGGATCAGACACAAGTTATAACAATTTACAAAGGTCTTCTCCACATAATAAACAAGTGACATATATAATAGAAAAAAGAAGGGAAACGGGGAATGTGTCAAAGAGACAACGACCCAAAGGGAAGTAATAACAACTCAAAGCTACCATAAGATCTTCAATGAACGGTGAGAAAACCCCACACTAAATGGCAGGTCAGAGTCGGTCCCTGAATAAAGAGTAATCAAGTTCAGCGAAATAAACATCATCCTAGACTCCTATAGACATAAAGTAGACTTAACTAGAAAAAAGACAAGACACACAAAGGCCTAATAAATTTCCTGAAACATGCATCTATGTCCTGAAACATGTATGATCTCTATATTTTTCAGTTATGGTGTACTTGTGCGTGAGAGAATTTCTCATATGGATATACTATTGATACTTTCAAATTTTGGCAATTATTTTTGTAATTTTCGAAATGTAATCCAGACCACCTGTTTTAAGTGCCCACATCTCACTATTTTATAACTCCAAGTTTTCTTACATTCGACTTGATGAGTACCCTGTGTTGGTCTATATGTTGTAGTTGTCCACTAGCTTAAGACACTAGTGCTTTTGTCGGGCAAAGGATGACAGTAATTGTAAGAGCACTTTGCCAGTTTAATTGATGTTTGTTGACAATCCCGCACCCATGACCAAGAAAGACATGGATGTAGCGTTGCTCGACAATTAGCANAGAATTCCGCTTAAACCGGTGCTAGGGGCCGTCTTGAACTTACTATGAGGTATGAGCAAAGCTCATTGTTGAAGGCCTCATGGTGACTTCAAGATGAAGAACAACAATAAAAGCGTTGTTCCTTTGCTTGTTTTTTACCATGTATTTGTAGAGACTTTGTCTCATGTGCATTTACTCCATATCCTTTATTCACCATCAACAGTTATTATAATTTAAGAGAAAAAATAAAGATACAAATGGATAAACAGAGTTTAAAGGAGATTAAACAAAGAAAATCTAAGGAAAAAAACAGAACATAAAAGAAAGAGATGTGAAATTGTCATGTCGTCGAATGAAAATGGTTTGTTTTAGAGATACCTATGATTAACTACTGAAACGTTTTGTTTGTTTAATATAGTGTTGAACAGCTTTAAAAGCAGTTTCGTTATTTCTATCTTCCAATGTATCATCCCCAAAAAGTAAAATTTCTATTTTGACATCATTCAGGAAATTAAGCTTTTCTTTCAACACTCTACGAGCTTCTAAATAGAGAGGACATTCCAAAAAATAATGGATAGAGTCTTCAACCACCCATCCACATATACAACCCGGAGAGTCGACAAAATTAACTCTGAAAAGATCAGCATTCAAGTTACTACTTCTATGCCTAAGTCGTGTATGAATTACATTAAAAAGTCTATTTCCTACAGAATAATAAGAAGGGGGTTTAGAAGGCAAATAACTGCTTAATGTATGCTTAAAAATAATGTATAGAATAATATTATAATTAAAATATCATATAGAAATATATGATGAAATAATTATAATAATTATAATTATAATTATAATAATAATATTATAATAGAATAATAATTATTAGATTAAAAGCGCCAATATTCGGCAAGTTTCGTAATGATGGATCTAGTTCATTCCACAGTCGCACTGTAGAAGGAAAATATGAATCTAAGTACAATTTAAACCTTATATAAGGAATTCTGTATGGATTTTCATTTCGTAAATTATACTAAACATGTCGTGGCTGATAATAATTAAGACAATCTGTTAAATAAGAAGGGGCGGATTGATTATGGATTTTATAGAAAAAATTTAATTTCCTACGTTTTCGACGAGATTGTAGTGGTTCCCACCCAGTTTCAAAGTAAAGAGATTCAATAATACTAAATTTTGGAAGTCCTGTTATTATTCTAGCTGCTTCATGTTGATTTTGCTCAATTTTATTTGTGTCAAGTTGCCCGCAACCATCCCAAACTTCACATGCATATTCTAAAGCTGGAGGAATGTAAGTCATATAATTTTTTTCCAAGTTTTTACGGCGTAATGAGAATTTCAATTTTCTCAACATAGATAGTTTGCTCGATACATTTTTCAACATGTTGTCGATATAACAATTCCACTTACAGTTTGCAGAAAAAGTAAGACCTAAATGTTTATGTTCTTGTACTAAATTAACATATTCATTTCTAAATCTAATAACAGGTACATGTAATTCAACATTAGATTTTGTAGTAAATAAAACACATTTTGTTTTCTTGGGATTAAAATCAACCAAGCAATTCTTAGACCATTCATGTATCACTTTTAATCAGAATTTAAAAAATCTTCTATTTCAGAAGCATATGACAATGATGTGTCGTCCGCAAAAAAAAGAGAAAAACTTCTTGTAGTGTCAACTATGTCATTTATGTAAATTAAAAAGAGCAATGGGCCCAGAACTGACCCCTGTGGAACTCCACCTTTGATTAAGCCTTTTTGTGAACTACTGTTTTTAATAATGACAGTTTGATTTCTGTTATTCACATAATGTTCAAGCCATTTTAGAAGATTACCAGATATACCATAACACTCTAGTTTCTTGATTAAACCCTATGTCATACTTTATCAAAAGCCTTTGATATGTCACAGAAAAGAAAACAGAACAGAGCATTTCATTATTTTCTAAAGCCTGACAAATTTCATCATATATTTCTATTAACTGGTGAACGGTTAAGTGACCTTGACAGAAATCTGATTGATATTTGTATAGTAAGTCATTATCAACAAAATAATTATGTAAGTGTTTGAATATAACTCTTTCAAAGACTTTTCCAACGCAACTGAGTAAGGAAATTGGTCTATAATTAGTGGGGTCAGATTTACAACCCTTTTTAAATAACAGAATAACCAATGCAGACTTCCAAGGACTAGGAAATAAACAACTTTGTAAAGAGTAATTAAATATAAATTGTAATGGTTTACAGATGCTAGATGACGTATTTTCAAGCATATGATGGCTTATGCCGTCGTTTCCAACAGCTTTACATAATTGGGGAGAATTTGAAGAATATCTTTAACTTCATAAACTGTTATCTTAAGTAAATCCAGTCTTTTGTCGGTTCTATAGTCGAAATCGGGCACTTGTTTTTCTGAATTTATTATATTGGAGACGGAGCAAAAAAGTCATTAAGTATATCGGCCTTGGACGAATCACTAAAAACAAGTTCACCTGTATTTGAATTCTAAAGAGGGGGTATATTTGTAGAGAATTTCCCGTTTCCCATAAAAATTTTAACCAGTTTCAATGCAATTTCGGAAAACATAACAGTCATGTCATCTATATTATTATACCGACTCAGAAATGTTTAGCAAACAAAATTATCAACAGCCGCATTTAGACCCTGGAAGTCTGCTTTATTCTAAATCCACACAACTCAGTCATAACATTGGTTTAAATTAAAAGGTATAGTTACGCTTACTCAGGTTGCCTCGTGGTCACTAAATGCTCTATCAACCGAAATAACGTCTGCAAATGGAACTTCACATTCATCAAAATAAAGAACTGGGTCTAATAATGCTCCCAAGCGAGTTCGTTCGGTAATCGCATTACTAATATTGAAATTTAACATAATAGACTTCAGTCGACTGTTTGTACCTATAAGCAAATCGTCATTTAAGTCACCAGTTATAATAATTCTGGAATTTGAATCAAGGGCCCTTTTAAGTGAAATTTAAAATTTTTCCCAAAACGGTGAGGTCGCACTAGGAGACCGATAAACTACACATATAAGATACTTACACTGCTGAAATTTTAGTTAAAACCATATTAGTTCACCACCAGCAAATTCTAAATCAAATCTTCTTTCGGCAGAAAGTAAATCAGAAATGTAAAGAACCCCACCCCCAAAACAATTCCTATCATTTCTAAAAACTTGATCGAAAACCGGAAGTGATATGTTCTGATCTAGAACATTACAGTCGAGATGACATTCAGTAATACAAATTATAGATGTCCCTAATGAAAGGGTTTCTAAATAATCTATATTGTATACTTCTAGAATTCCATTGAAAAATTCGAATATCACCTTGATTTAGAGCAGGGCCTGGATTTTTTTGACATCATTGCATATAAGAAGTAATTGATGAGTAAAAATGTAAAGTGTATGTTCTCATAGAATTCAGAAAACAGCAAAATATCCATGTAAAAGGGAAGGCATTTCAGACTTTTAACAGCGTTTTCAAATAGGAATATAAAAAATAATTTTTTAACAAATTTGGAAGCATGAAGTAAAATTTGTAACTAGTTTGCTCCAGTCGGCTATTAAACAACCCTATCGCCGCACGATAAATACATAAATCATTACCCTTTGTCAAAAAATGGAAAAATAAAGTGGTCATGGCAATAGGAAATGTAAAGGTCAAGTACAAGTATTCTCATTTTTTGCTTTAAAAAACAAACCGACGACAAATTACAAAACACAATTAGAAAAAGTAAAAAAAAAGTAAATATTTACAAACAAAAGAGTACACAAACACAAACATAGACAAATACATGTAAAAAAAAAAACAAGAATTCGTAGGAGTGCACTTCTAATTTTCCCTATTAATATGACAATTCTTCAACTAAATTTTAATTGACGAAAAACAATTAACCCGAAGTGCTACAAATCGATTAATTATATATCACCCTTACCTCAACAGCTCATTAGTGATTCCCTTTCAATATATTGATGTATTGATTTTTTGGTATAAAAATAGAACTGTTTCCGGAATGAACACAATTCAAAAGTCCCGTATTGTTATTGGCATTGTGAAAGAGTGACTGTCTGTCCGCGTTTTACTATGAACCAGTTTATTTTTTCGGACTTTTTACCCCAGAATCTGCGTTGCAGTAATAACAGCCATGCAAAAAAGTAAAAGTAGTTAATGAGAGTTACGCAAGTTATATCGTCAAAACTGGGGATCTTCTCGAAACTGCCCAGAATAATTAACTTAATCAGCAAAAAAGACATAAACAAAACAAAAACACAATAAAAACAAAAAACAAAGCAAAACAAAAAATGGTTCAAGTCTGAAAATTAAAATATGATCCTAATTCTTACCTGCTAGACGGATGAGTTATTATGGTCTCCGATTATTTCTTAAATTTTGTGGTTTATCTGAATTGGTTTTACATATAATAAATTATTTTCATCTCTCCTTAAGGGAAAAATCATGTTGTTTGAATGATGCTTATTTTATGGTTGGTGAATTTTAAATAAATGAAAATGAATAATTTTACTGTTATTTGAATGTTTCTATCCGTGTATTGTCGTAATGTAGTTTTGTTATGTGAACTTTAAGATTTAATTTACAATTTCAACAAAATGTAGGCGGTTTGTAGGAGTCTGAATGATTCACCAAAGCTGTATGGTTTTTAAGTCTACAGCTTTCCCAGTTGTGCCCTGTGAAATATGGATGTTAACTCAAGAATAATTCTTGTGCCAAGAGGGCATTCCAATGGATGCTTCTAAATTAGAGTTTTCATTGTTGGACACAGCAGACTTTTTGCAGTTGTCCAGGTTTTGTTTGGCGGTTTTTACCATATTTGACCATAAGAGCTTTTTCCAACAATCTTCGCCTATCCGTCAATCAACTTGAATTCAAAAATCTTCTCTTAAACTGTTTGGCCAATATAACTGAAACTACATGTAAATGTAAAGAGATGGATAACAGGAAACATCTACAATGGAAAAAACCGGGGTTTATACTTTTCAGTTTGTGATTTTAAAGTCCGTATCCTGAACAACATTCAAATATCCTCTTCTCTAAAACTGTTTGGCCAATATAAATGAAACTACATGTAAATGTAAAAAGGTGGATAACAGGAAACATCTACAATGGAAAAAACCGGGTTTATACTTTGAAGTTTGTGATTTTAAAGTCCGTATCCTGAACAACATGGTCGCTGTTACTAAAAGAATCTGGTAGGGGCAAATTTGTAATTTTAGTAAATAACTCAAAAACAATGACAGATATAAAAAATTTGACGGAGAACAACTGATAAACATAATAAAGAGATCTACCTACCCTGAACTTTTGAAGAATAACCTAGTTGAAATTATTGTCCATTTTCCGCCAAATTTTCGATTTCATATTCCCCCAGTTTCCTTTAATATATTAAAATGATAGAAAGAGAGATATAATATATATTACATAAGTTTACAATAGTAAAATATACATATTCAGCAATTTTGAATAAAATCTGGTGACTAATAAAGGAGTTATTACTCCGTTTTTCAAATTGTTTTTTTTTTATTTTTAAATGTGTTTTTCATTTTTTTTTATTCGAGATAAATAAGAAGTCGGAATCATAAAATGTTGGCTTAGTCCTACAATCTCTCAATATCTCTAAATAGGTTCGTATTTCCTCCCACGTGATCGCTATGGCAATACTAGTATATAGTTATAAATTGCATGTATGTATGTATTTATTCATCTCCTCGCCTTGGCTGAAAGTTACATAGCAATTCTTCACAAATCTGGAGATGTTGAAGGCACAGACCATTACCGAGGGCTCACCATTATCAACTCTACAGGAAAACTTTTCAAAAGCATTGGATTTTTTTACTACAAACAAGATAATTTTTGACAGTCAAATTGGGTTTACCAGAAAAGTTATAACATATGGCAATTTTAAAATGCATGATACTACAGATGGTAGAGTGTTTGCCTGCTTTGTTGATTTAAATAAAGCATTTGACAAGGTTATACATACTGAGGTTAAAATAAAGCTATTAGAAATAGACAGAAGCTCATGGTTTTATAGTTTAATCAAGAATATCTACAAACTGAGCAAGTTCTGTAGCTTAAATTATTTTTCCCAACTAAGCTTGGAGTTAAGCAGTTGAATAACTTATCTCCTATTCCGAAGTACTTATAAATTTAAGTATTGACAAGTTCCCTATAAAATTGTTTGATGTATGCAGATGATATTGTTTTGCTGTCCAATACTGCTATGTGGATGCAAGAAATGCAAGAAAAAAAATGGATCAACTTAATAAATTTGTTATGATTGGTGTCTTGGAGACATCAACACAAAGAAAAAAAAGATGTTTTTCGACAAGGTAGGCACCTCTCCCAGAAATTTGCATTTAACTGTCAGGAACTAGAATGTGTATACATATAAGTGCTTCTGGTTCCTTCTCCTTTGCTCAAAATAAACTATATCATAAAGATTTAAAGGTTTATTTTTAATTTAAGTAAGATTTCTTGATGTATCAACCAGATGTATAGACTGCAATTCATATATTTCTATTTTGTTATGCAACTTCGGTATTTTTTCTTTTTTGAACTATTGGGCCGATGCCACTGCTGGTGAACCAGAGACCCCCGAGGGTAATCACCAGCCTAATAGTCAGACTTGTCTCACATGAAAATTTTACCTTGCGTGTTATAGAAATTTACTAATTTTATCAAAATTCTAAATACTTTAAAATACTGAGCTTCATTCCGTGTCGGTTATCTTCGAATACACAAAATTTGTGTACAGCTACTTAGTGAAAAACTCCATATCAAGTCTTGTGGAGTTCTTTTAGGTGTGCATTAGAAAAGTACTGATTTCGCAGAACTAGGCCGATTTCCATTAGAGTTTGATATTGTGAAGCAGATATTGACATCGTCTATTTCCAAAAGCAGCTTGTAATAAGACAAAACCTTTGTACCATACAAACAACCATCATTGTATGGATCCATTAAACAAATTCTTCAGAATGTAAATGGATTCAATTTTAAAAAAGGATTTGCAAAAATATAAGTGCAGCAATAAATTAAACAATTGATAAAAGCAGGGAATCTCTCTTAATGATAGAAAGGTACCAACCTATGTTTTAATTACTGAAATAAAGGACGTATTCCGAGTAAGGTCTAAACCTGAGCTCAAGTCAGACTCGCAGCCAAGCGCAAGCCATGCTCCGTGTAAATCAATTTTTGGATACGACAATACGAAAATTACTTGACACTTATAAGAAACATTGAGCAGGGGAGATGGTTTATAGATTTAGAATTTCAGCTCATAGAATGCAAATTAAAAGTGGCACATATCAAGGTACTGTCTGACAAAACAGAATCTGCTGCAGGTGCATTTCAGGTCAGGTTGAAGATTCATTTATTAATAAAATGCACTGCACATTCAGATTTAACAATTTATCTCATTTCATGTGTGTCTTCGAACTATTCAAATTCAAAAAGCTTGCACTTTTGGATGATAAATTGTCGAGACTCTAAAATAATGAATGCTTTGTGTTGTTTTCTATTGAAAACTGGTATGTAAACATAGAGGTGCAAGTAGGAACCTGAAGACGGATTGTATTTTTTTCACCTATTGATAATGGATTTCAGTACTATCTTGTCACTATATAATCAATGAAGGGATATGGAGTAAATGCACATGAGACAAAGTCCCTACAAACATAAAATGTGTGATGTGAGATCTTTGGGAGTCTACACACTCTGTTTTCAGTATAACTAGGTTATTTATTCTTTATGGCCTTTCCCTTGATACTTTTTGGTGGCAGTGTACATTCCAGGCCTTTTGAATGATTGTATATTTATCATTATTATTAATTTGTTTTTTCTGTCAAGTTGTATTCAGTTGTGAGTATGTTGAGTATACAAGGTCTCTATACAGCCTGCATTAGGCCACATCAAATGAATCAATAGATTCTCATCCCCAACCGCCCCTTTTTTTCTAAGCTGTTTTTTTATTTTCAATTATTCAGACATTTTCTTTAAATTCCTATCAATTTAAGTAAAAATTAGTAAAACAAATAAAATAAAACCCTCCCACCCAACCCAGATTTTTTCTTACAGGTGGATGAGAATATACAAATTAACTTGATAGGGCTTTATGTATAAGTAGGTATTTTATTCCTTGTGACACCTTCCCTTAATACCTATTGTTGGCTATATATACATTCCCCTACCCTATCTACTACTCTCAATTCTGTAATATAGACGGCACCGTCCATTGTTTCTTTTTATTTTTTATTGCTCTTTCTGTATCTATTTTAAACAATCTCTTTGATTTTGATCTGAGTGTGAATTAATCTCAGCTGTGTCAATTCTCGGTATCGGTTAAAAAGAAACGAATGAATATGGAGTAAATGCATATGAGACGAAGTCTCTACAAATATATGAATTAAACAAGCAATGGAACAACGCCATTTTTGCTCTTCATCTTGTTTAACATTTCCCACAATAACTGTGGAAACCTTTTACACCTGATTGCAATATTGAATTACTTTCGGCTTGAGTGTAGCTGCGACAGTTTCTATGTCAGTGTATACCAAAATTTGATATCTATATAGATGTAATGTATATGTATGTCTTATTTGTCGTATGAATTGTTATCAGTATGATTGATACTACATTTTTGTTAGGGGCCCTAATTTGGCTGATAAAGTATATGAAAATATATTCTGTATACGTCTTCTGTAAAACTTCTTGAAGAATTTTAACCGAATTTGATCCAAATAGTCCTTTGGTAGTCCCCTTCAAGTATTGACTTTTATACTGGAAGGGGACTAGCAGGAAACACTTATGGGAGAAGGCATTCTGTAATTTGATTAGCTTGTTTAGTAGGTAAACCCTTCGGTTTAAGTTGTATAAGAATTAAGAAAAAAAGAAGAAGAATTTAGATTTTTTTCCGCCAATAATTTTCACATTTTTAGATAAAAGATTCAAATGGAATATAAATAACTTTGTTACAACTTAGTCAGATATACGCCAAACTATCTGGTTAATGGTTAATGCTGCATGGAAATCATAAAGATTAATGGTTGTAACCTGAATTACTGCTCAGCAAGCTGCCAGGTATCTTTTGAGTCGTGGGCACAAAAAATGCCAGGTAGTCACATTCTCTGTACACGAAAACATAAATGTACAACTGAAGTGTTAATGAGACACTAATTTTAGTTTAGCACTATTTCCAAATTAGTCAGGTAACAACATACAACCATTAACATGTGTTTTTTATATGAAAAAGAAAGAAAGAAAGGAATTTGGGTAAATGTCAAGGAGCCAATATTCCATCTCCAAGTTAAAACGACGCAAAACAAAGCATCTAGGGCTAACCGTACGGTCTTCAACACAGTGAGGAACCTCGCGCCATATAGCAAACTCTTTTTATGTCTTTATTTTGTTTGTTTGTTCGTATGTTGCTTTTTTGTTTATTTTTATCAGATTTATGTTTGTTGTTTATTTATCATTATTATTATCATCATTATTATTATTATGCATTTGTTTATTTATGCTTTTAAAATTAGCTTACATTGGGGGAATATCCTCAGGAAACAATTGTTGCTTCAAAAAACAGTCACAGGTTTGTATTTAATGCTTGTGCTCTCTCGGGTCAAACCCAAATGAGTTGACAGCTTAATGTGTGACCATGAGTTCATTCAAGAAGTTAGTATTTTATTTGAAAAACCAGTGAAGTGTATAGCTTTTAGAACGTATATATAAGTTAATATTGACCTCTTGCTACACATGTATGTATGTGTCAGAGTGTTTTCAATAAATCTTGAAATCTTGTAAAAGAATATAGAATAAAAAAGATAACAAGAACCACCTACAATGGCCGAAAAACATAGTCATATGCCACAAAGTAACAAAGAACTGCACAAGAAAGAAAAAAAAACAATAAAAATACAAACGACAAACGCAAATAACGATAGGAACTCGGACTTAGTACCAGCACTAGCAAAAGCCAGCGGTAGGGTTAAAGCGGTTTATGGGTACCCAAACCTTCCCTTTCTCTGTCCGTTTCTCTATAGTATAATATCCCAATACAGGTAGAGTACTTACTCCATAACAACAATCTTGAAAAGAAAAAAAAGTGGGGACAAAACGTAATTTTGACGTGTTCACGAATTTGACATAACCGAATTTGACTCAACCTTGAATTGACTCACTGATAGGGTGACGGGTGCCGCTAGCGGAGCAGGACATGCTTACCCTCTGGAGCACCTGATGTCACTTCCGGTTTTTATGGGAGTTCAAAGTTTTTTTATGTCGTATTTTTATTTCCGTGCATTGTCTCACGTCCTTGTTTTGTCTTTGTTTTTCTCTGCTGCCGTTTTGTTTGCCATGCCTTGGGACTTCGATTTTTTGGTCATCGCTCGCCTTGTTCCTTCGGTATTCTACTGCCGTTGGTTTTTTTTTTTTGAAAGATGGTTCAAGAAGTGCTCGCTGCTAAACTACCGGCTAGCTCAAGGAGCTTAGTCTGCTGGTAAAACACTGTCGAACTGCGGAAGAAAAATCAAACTCAAAACTCTCAGATGGGTTTGGTAAAGAGTCATCATGTATTTCAGCAGACATCGTGAGTATTATATCAGTGAGAGGCCAGAATGCGTGTAAAATCCCAAAGTCACTGGATCCCAAAGCTAATTGAACGGACACGTGCAGAATATCCTGTCGATATCCCCTATTGCGTAAAGAAGGTAAGTTACGTCCAAGTTTTTCTAGATTTTTAATCAGTTTCTGGCATTTTTAACAACATTTCCGTAAAATCGAGGATGAGAAATGCCCTAAGTAATAAGCTGTTTTCGAATAAATAAATACTGAAGTTACTGTTAATGATGAGTGACATATTTAGATATCAAATGTTCATATCTTCGATGGAACTTTTTAAATGTATTTAACAATTTATGAAATCTGTAACCTTGCTGCAAAAGTTTGGGAGTTATGTTAAAAGTTACGTTTTATGTATCATACAATGCACATGTTAAATATTAATTTATTCCAAATCTACGTCTTACATCATCGTTTGAAGTAATATCATCATTATGTGCAAGACTTCACTAGCGGTATACTGATATTATTTTAATGACTTATAAGATACACTCCTACATCACATTACAATGAATAGTTATTTCGGTATTACATCATATTTTTGTCAACAATATGTATATGAATGACAAAAGGGGACATCTTTGAAAGATATATACACTATTTACAAGAAAACACACTTCAACAATAGGCGATTAAACCACGATAAGCGGCCAAACATTTGACTTCTGTGGCGGTACGGGCTTGGGTAATGTTTAATTTTGGTACCAATGCAAATAAATATTAAGTTCTTCTTGTCAAAATTAAATTGAAAGTTTTGGGTGATAATTCAAATAAATAATTTGGTGCCGCCCATAACTACAAGCGAAGACACTACTTGTAAGCTTGAATTCTGAATACCTACTAGTTGACTGAATACCTACTAGTTGACTGAATACCTACTAGTTGACTGAATACCTACTAGTTGCACAATAATTCATAAGTTGGTGAAACGACTACAAATGCTAAAATTTAGTATGGAATTCTAATTTGCTGACTGAAAGTTCGTTGACTGAATTAAAGTTAAACTTATGGTTACATAGGTTTAACTTTAATTCAGTCAACGAACATTCGAAATATTAAGGATAATACTTACAAACAAACAAAAAGTACTTTATGAATAATATTCAATATCTAAATATATTGCAAAATCATCATTTTGTGAATTTATATATAATGACAGCATGTAATATTGTGTCAATATAGGGCTAGGTCTATTCTCATTATCGTTTATTTAAACTCGAACATGTTACTATTTTTGCTAATGTTTGAAAACGAGGCTTGCCGAGTTTTTAAACATTTGAAAATTTTTTTTAACAAGATGTGAGAAATTTCATAATTAACGTGTTTAAGTTGTGGAAAATGTTTCTCTAATGACAATGTAAAACACCGAGGATTATATTCCGAATAGTTTTGGCGGAAAATTCCAATCGAGTTGGTCTCTAAATAGAGACGAGAAATATTTGTATCACACCGGTCAGGCGTTGGTTAAATTAGCTAGAAATAAGAGAAACATGCAATACAAATCCCTCATCATAGAGGCAATAAGTGCAAAAAATGGTTCTTATTCGACGTCAATGATAACAGAATAAGTTGCCTGGTAATTCTCCGACTTGTACCCCTAAAAACGGAGATGGCTTACCTTTTTAATGAGAAAAGGAAAACTCACATCGCTATAAATAAAAACTGCTGTGTATCAAAAGTGAGAAAAGGATTTTTCAAGCTGCCAAAAAAGAGGTATTGGCTTGTCGCTATTATAAGTGAGTACTTATTTTTTCTGTAAAGCATGATAATGAAAGTGCCAGAATCTTTGACGCATATGTATAGTCCCCCGTTCATTTAAACATACTGCCTATTGTGTCGTAAGGATTGTGTTGTAATTTCGTCGTATGGTACTGTTTCGGAATTATCATCATTATTTATCAGGTATATTGACATATTTCCGTAAGTGGCCATTTCATATGGATAGACTCATATACACTCGTCTTTACTATATTAGCATTAACATGTCATTAATATTTACTGTTTGGAGTACACAACAAACATATTAGAAACCACATTACCCTGATTCTAAACCCCTTACAAATAAATCTCACAGATGAAGAAACTAAACGCATGCTTCTTTGATATTCACCAAAACAAAAACAAAATAAAAAAAACAAAAAAAAAAACAAAAACAAAAACGAGTTGTGATTGCCACTAGCAAATAGCAACGGGTAGTGGCAAAAATTTAGACTATATAATCCTGTAAACAAGAGAAGGAAGCCAATCCTCTCGCCATTTTTTTCTCTTTTGTGCAGATGCAGGAACCGCATTAGGAAAAAAACCACATAACAGACTAGAGACAAAGAAAATAACGAAAGGATCTCGGGATAGCCGGACTTGGTACCGGCACCAGCAAAAGCTAGCGGTAGGATTAAACCGGTTTATGGGTACACAAACTTACGCTTTCTCCATCCCGTTTCCCATATAGAATATCCTCAGGGAACAATTGTTGCTTCAAAAAACAGTCACAGATTTGTATCTAATGCTCGTGCTCTCTCGGGTCAAACCCCAATGAGTTGACAGCTGAATGTGTGACCATGAGTTCATTCAAGAAGTTAGTATTTTATTTGAAAAACCAGTGTAGTGTATAGCTTTTAGAACATATATATAAGTTAATATTGACCTCTTAAATCTTGAAATCTTGTAAAAGAATATAGAATAAAAAAGATAACAGGAAACACCTACAATGGCCGAAAAACATAGTCATATGCCACAAAGTAACAAAGAACTGCACAAGAAAGAAAAAAAACACAATAAAAATACAAAAGACAAACGCAAATAACGATAGGAACTCGGACTTAGTACCGGCACTAGCAAAAGCCAGTGGTAGGGTTAAAGCGGTTTACCTTCCCTTTCTCTGTCCCGTTTCCCTATAGTATAATATCCCAATACAGGTAGACTACTAACTCCATAACAACAATCTTGAAAAGGAAAAAAAGTGGGGACAAAACGTAATTTTGACTTGTAAACGAATTTGACATAACCGGATTTGACTCAACCTTGGACTGACTCACTGTCAGGGTGACGAGTGCCGCTAGCGGAGCAAGACATGCTTACCCTCCGGAGCACCTGATGTCACTTCCGGTTTTTATGGGAGTTTAAAGTTTTTTATGTCGTATTTTTATTTCCGTGCATTATAGCTGTCTCACGTCCTTGTTTTGTCTTTATTTTTCTCTGCTGCCGTTTTTTGCCATGCCTTTGGACTTCGAATTTTGTGGTCATCGCTTGCCTTGTTCCTTCGGTTTTCTACTGCCGTTGTTTTTTTGAAAGATGGTTCAAGAAGTGCTCGCTGCTAAACTACCGGCTAGCTCAAGGAGCTTAGCCTGCTGGTAAAACACTGTCGAACTACGGAAGAAAAATAAAACTCAAAACTCTCAGATGGGTTTGGTAAAAAGTCATCATGTATTTCAGCAGACATCGTGAGTATTATATCAGTGAGAGGCCAAATCTACGTCTTACATCATCGTTTGAAGTAATATCATTATGTGCAAGACTTCACTAGCGGTATACTGATATTATTTTAATGACTTATAAGATACACTCCTACATCACATTACAATGAATNAAACTCAAAACTCTCAGATGGGTTTGGTAAAGAGTCATCATGTATTTCAGCAGACATCGTGAGTATTATATCAGTGAGAGGCCAGAATGCGTGTAAAATCCCAAAACTAATTTAACGGACACGTGCAGAATATCCTGCCGATATCCCCTATTGCGTAAAGAAGGTCAGTTACGTCCAAGTTTTTCTGGATTTTTAATCAGTTCTGACATTTTTAACAATATTTCCGTAAAATCGAGGATGAGAAATGCCCTAGATAATAAGCTGTTTGCGAATAACTAAATACTGAAGTTACTGTTAATGATGAGTGACATTATATTTTGATATCTTCGATGGAACTTTTTAAATGTATTTAACAATTTATGAAATCTGTAACCTCGCTGCAAAAGTTTGGGAGTTATGTTAAAAGTTACGTTTTATGTATCATACAATGCACATGTTAAATATCGATTTATTCCAAATCTACGTCTTACATCATCGTTTGAAGTAATATCATTATGTGCAAGACTTCACTAGCGGTATACTGATATTATTTTAATGACTTATAAGATACACTCCTACATCACATTACAATGAATTATTTAATATATTTAGTTATTTCGGTATTACATCATATTTTTTTCAACAATATGTATATGAATGACAAAAGGGGACATCTTTGAAAGATATATACACTATTTACAAGAAAACACACATCAACAATAGGCGATTAAACCACGATAAGCGGCCAAACATTTGACTTCTGTGGCGGTAGGGGCTTGGGTAATGTTTAATTTTAGTACCAATGCAAATAAATATTAAGTTCTTCTTGTCAAAATTAAATTGAAAGTTTTGGGTGATAATTCAAATAAATAATTTGGTGCCGCCCATAACTACAAGCGAAGACATTACTTGTAAGCTTGCATTCCTTACTAGTTGACTGAATACCTACTAGTTGCACAATAATTCATAAGTTGGTGAAACGACTACAAATGCTAAAATTTAGTATGGAATTCTACTTTGCTGACTGAAAGTTCGTTGACTGAATTAAAGTTAAACTTATGGTTACATAGGTTTAACTTTAATTCAGTCAACGAACATTCGAAATATTAAGGATAATACTTACAAACAAACAAAAAGTACTTTATGAATAATGTTCAATATCTAAATATATTGCAAAATCATCATTTTGTGAATTTTTATATAATGACAGCATGTAATATTGTGTCAATATAGGACTAGGTCTATTCTCATTATCGTTTATTTAAACTCGAACATGTTACTATTTTTGCTAATGTTTGAAAACGAGGCTTGCCGAGTTTTTAAACATTTGAAAATTTTTTTTAACAAGATGTGAGAAATTTCATAATTAACGTGTTTAAGTTGTGGAAAATGTTTCTCTAATGACAATGTAAAACACCGAGGATTATATTCCGAATAGTTTTGGCGGAAAATTCCAATCGAGTTGGTCTCTAAATAGAGACGAGAAATATTTGTATCACACCGGTCAGGCGTTGGTTAAATTAGCTAGAAATAAGAGAAACATGCAATACAAATCCCTCATCATAGAGGCAATAAGTGCAAAAAATGGTTCTTATTCGACGTCAATGATAACAGAATAAGTTGCCTGGTAATTCTCCGACTTGTACCCCTAAAAACGGAGATGGCTTACCTTTTTAATGAGAAAAGGAAAACTCACATCGCTATAAATAAAAACTGCTGTGTATCAAAAGTGAGAAAAGGATTTTTCAAGCTGCCAAAAAAGAGGTATTGGCTTGTCGCTATTATAAGTGAGTACTTATTTTTTCTGTAAAGCATGATAATGAAAGTGCCAGAATCTTTGACGCATATGTATAGTCCCCCGTTCATTTAAACATACTGCCTATTGTGTCGTAAGGATTGTGTTGTAATTTCGTCGTATGGTACTGTTTCGGAANAAAAAAAAAACAAAAACAAAAACGAGTTGTGATTGCCACTAGCAAATAGCAACGGGTAGTGGCAAAAATTTAGACTATATAATCCTGTAAACAAGAGAAGGAAGCCAATCCTCTCGCCATTTTTTTCTCTTTTGTGCAGATGCAGGAACCGCATTAGGAAAAAAACCACATAACAGACTAGAGACAAAGAAAATAACGAAAGGATCTCGTTATAGCCGGACTTGGTACCGGCACCAGCAAAAGCTAGCGGTAGGATTAAACCGGTTTACGGGTACACAAACTTACGCTTTCTCCATCCCGTTTCCCATATAGTAAAATTAACATACGAATAAATCCAAATACAGGTAGACTACCAACTCTATGACTACTATCTTGAAAAAGAAAAGAATACGACAAAACACAATTTAGAAAGATGGGTCAAAGAGTGCTTGCCGCTTAACTGCCGGCCATTATAAATTTAAAATTTGCAGGTCACTGAAATCCAAAGTAAATTTAACGGATTGGCATATAATTTAACGTCGATATCCACTATTACGTAAAGAGTTTAAGTTACGTCAAAATTTCACTGCATGTTTTTATCAGTTTCTTGCATTTTTTCACATTTCCATAAAATCGAGGATGAGAAATGCCCTTTGTAAAAAGTTTTTTGCGAGTCATGTACAAATGTAATATATATATCAAATGTTCATATCTTCTGTAAAACTTCATAAAATTATTTCATTATTTATGAAATCTATAACCTTTTTTAAAAGTTTGGATGTACGAGTGATGTTACGCTGTGGCATAATCCACATCTTGGGACCTTTGTCAAAATCGAAATCTGCAACAATTTTAAAAGATCAAACATCCGAAAGCTTATTGTGCATCTACAGATTATATGCAACAAATCTACAACAAAATTAGATCCCTAAATCCAAAACTGTAGGAGGAGTTTGCGTCACATGTAACATATGTCATGATCGACATCTTGAGCCTCCTTGTGTGAATCAACACCAATATCAAAAATCCGAAAACTAATTTCAAATCTGCAGCATATGTGCAACAATTCTATTACAAAATTAAAACCCTAATTCCAAAAAATGTAGGAGTAGTTCCTGTCACATCGTGATCGGGGGACAGAGGCGAAAACAATATCCCAGAACTTTCTTAAGAAAGTGAGGGAAAAATATTACACAACTAAAAAAATATCCAAGCAGTTCAACTACAACAATTATTAATTTTTCCTTATTTTTAAAAATATTTCATTTGTTGTTATTATTAAGCCATCTTCGCTAGCCAAGGGTTACAATTCGCTCCTCTCATCTCAAGTGAAGAGATGAGCGAATTGTAACTCTTGGCTAGCGAAGATGTTATTAAGGTGACCTGTTTACTTATATGTTTTTATTGCTATTATTTTATGACTTCATTTATGTGATCTTTTAACTATATCAAATATACCAGTAATGATACCATTTTTGTTGTGCTATTTTATACCTGGTAAGCTGGTTTGGAAGAGACGTGCAAGCGAAAACTTTTGATGTTCTGGTCTTGACAAAATTATTTTGTTCTTTTCATATTAGTCAGTAATATCTAGCGTTTATAAGTCTTTAATCTATTGTTTTTGCCCCGGACCCAAAATGTTAACATTCTGTATCCGGCCGGATAAATAAACTGGGCGGACCCAAACTTATACGGGCGGATACAGAATAATAGATACCCGGACCCAAAATGTTAACATTCTGTGTCCGACCGGATACGTAAATTGGGCGGACCCAGAATTATACGACAAAGCTCATTTAAATCGTCAAAAAAAATCGTAGAACAAACCGAATAATTTCCGAAATAGCCATATAGCTCATTAAAATTATTTCTGTCAGAGTTAACATATTTTTTATTGTCTCATGTTCATTTACTCCATAGCCTTTCGAAAAATAGTTGAGATATGTAGGATGGAGCTAGAGGAACGTCGCCATCAGGAAAAGTGAAATTAGTAATCGTGAAATCAAAATCATCCCTTTTATCATAAAATTTAGTTTTAATTTTACCGGAGTCAACGATGATAGTAAGATCGAGAAACAGGCAGTATTTATAATCCTTGTTTGCTTTATTTAGTTTCAGTTCTTGTGGGTAAATGATGTCGAAATAATCTAAAAACTGGGAATTGTCAAAAATAGGATATTGTCAATGTACCTGCTGTTATCGTTGAAAATTGAAAAAAATATATATCACTGTTTGGTACAGTTCCATTTTGTAGTTTTTTCATGAAGTGCCGTTCTTAACAAAAAAAAAACAGAAAAACGATTGAGAGGTTCACAATTAGAACCCATGGGTTTCAAAATACCTAAACAATAAGCTGAAACTATCTCTGAAGATGCATAGTAAAATTGTAAACCAAAGACAAACTTTTAACCACTCAGGCATGAGATGTAGGCGAAGGTGACCCAATTTTTATCAACAACCTTGTGACTATCCAGAACGCATCAAATGACAAAATATTATTCCTCTGCCTGCTCTAGTATCTCATATCTGGACTTAAGCAAAAACTTTAACCTGAATCACTCATGCATGGATTGTAGGGGAAAGATACTATCTTTTCAGGAACCTAAAAACTATACAAGTCGTATCCACTAAAAAAATAGTATTCCGTATCTCAAAGCTGGACTTCAATAAAAACTTGAAATGAAATGTAGGTCAAATGCCCTTATTTAACTCAGGAACCTCGTGATTACCTAAAACACATTCACTGACAATAGAAAAAAATGAAAGGATATGAATTTTTCTTCTAGTTGCTCTATTATCTCAGATGAAGACTTTAACAAAAAATCTAACCTGAAGTCACTCATGCTTGAAATGTTGGTCAACTTAACCAAATTTTTATACCAACTTCAACAATTTTCAAAGACGCATCGTTTGACAAAAACTTGTGGTCTTGTAGATCAAAAGATACATTGTTTTTAACTTTGAACGAACGAACAGATGAACGCTTTATCCCCTAACTATGTTGGGTGAGGGGATAATAAAGATTCAGAAGGATTGTAAATCAGGTTATAAAACCTTAAAAAACTCCTCTCCAAGTTTTAGTGGCATAGTTTTTTTTGTACGTGTCGTTGTGTTAAAACTGTATTTTGTTATTACATTTTGAATTTTAAATTAATTATTAGTCCTCTACTACAGTAGATAGCCGAAATAGAGGTTTGCGGTCCGTCCGACTGTCTGTCCGTCCGTTTTTAATATTTGATATTTGGGTTAACCTCTATGACTTACAGATCAAGTTAAGAGTTTTGTTCTAGTCCACTGATTTTTGACGGAGTAATGAAATATCAGTTTTACTCACTTTTTAGCTCACCTAATCCGAAGAGTCATTGTGAGCTACATTTTGCATTGCCTTAACTTTGCGTCCGTCTGTTAGCTTTTCACATTCTCATCCACTGCAGCAAATTTAACCAAGCTTGACTGGAATGAAGTATGTAAGCTCCTAAAAACTTGAAGCTCAGGCACTGAGCCTGAATCGCTCACCTGACAAAATGCTTACAGCAGGCAATGAACGTAATGTTTATCCCATAGGGTCATATGTTTAAGGGGGTAGACCTGGGGTAGGAGGAGATAACTCCGTTTTTCACTTTTTTATTACTCACACAAACAAATAGAATCATTACAACAGGTATTATCAGAATTTCAAAATTCTAAAAATTTTTCCACACAGCAAATAAATATTAATTTTGTCATAAAAACAAATACCCAACATCCAGTTATTTATAATGAGTGTATTTTACCATACATTTTTCGCAATGCTGTCCAAAGATAATAAAAATATGTAAAAGTCGGATTTCTTCCAAGGGAGGTAATTTATAGCAGAGATTCGGCAATTTTATTCATTTTTAGCCACATAATTCTAAATTAAGAAAAACTGTGACGGTAAAATTTTCTAAAATTTTAATATATCTTACATATACTAGTTTTCTTTCTATTCTCAGTTTTTGGTGAAAATTAAACGACAAAATTTTTTAAAAGAAGCGTTTAATAGTGATCAAACTAGAGTAAAAATTTCAGCCTATATTATTCAGAACACCCATGTATTTCAGTTCAAACTATTTAGATTTACTATCATTATTCATGCTTACTTTCACACATGTCTAAACTACAGAATTTTGCATTTGAAATTATTTTAAATCAAATAAAAAATTAATTAGAGCCAATTTTATACACCACAATCAAGTCCTGAACGGACCAAATAATACGAGGAAACAGGGTATCTTTGATGACCACTAGACATAAAACGGGACGGTAAAAATTGTTGAAAATTGCTGAAAGTTGACATGAACATGTGTAGTTTTAATACTGAAAATATTAAGAAAATTAAACGAGTGGAAAATTTTAGGCTTCCCCAGGTCTACCCCCTTAAATATGTTCTGTGCTGGTGTTGTTTATTATCAGATCAAAACAAAATTAGCAATCTTAATCAAAGACCTTTCATAATCATTCCTTTGGACTTCGATTTTTGTGAATTTCGCCCCTTTTTTTTCCTTCGGTATTCTACTGCCGTTGTTTCCTGTTAAGTGTGGTTAAAATTACTGTAGAGGTTTCAGAGGTGATGATCAAAATAAAACCTTCCAATAGGACCAATGGTAAACTATGTTCAGTGCTGTCGGCCAGGTTTTTGACGCCATGCTTTAATTAGATTGAATAAAAATGTGCAATCTTTGTAAAGGCCCTCCCATACATTGAAAGTAATTTCAGAGGATAAATGAAAATACTTTTTTTTCCCATTGGAAAAATATGAAAACCAATGTGAAAACAATGTTACGCGAATTGATGCTAAATGGGCAATATTTGTAAAAATCTTCCATACATTGAGGTATGAGCAAAGCTCATTGTTGAAGGCCTCATGGTGACTTCAAGATGAAGAACAACAATAAAAGCGATGTTCCTTTGCTTGTTTTTTACCATGTATTTGTAGAGACTTTGCCTCATGTGCATTTACTCCATATCCTTTTATTCACCATTATTCCTTTAAAGTTTTGATGAATTTGCTTCAGTGGTTTCAAAGAGAAGATAAGATGTGATTTTTCTATAGGGTCCAATGTTAAAATATGTTCCGTGCTGGCAGCCATTTTTTGATCAGAACGAAATGAGTAATTTTTGTAATGGACCTTTATGACATCATTCCTGTATAGTTTGGTTATATTCGCTTCAGTGGTTCTAGAAGAGATGAAAATGTGATTTTTCCTATGTTAATCCTAAATTCTGCGTTGACGGTCATACTTTATATCGGTTCGGAACGAAATGAATAATCTCCGTACAGGACCTTCCATACATCATTCCTGTAATGTTTGGTTGAATTTGCTTCAATGGTTTTAGAGAAGAAGATGAAAATGATGTTTTTCCCACAGGAACTATGTTGTGCACTTGCAGCCATATTTTTTAGCAGATCAAAATGAAATGAGCAATCTTTTAAAGAACCTTCCATACACCAAAGGATGACAGTGATTGTAAGAGGACTTTGCCAGTTTAATTAATGTTTGCTGACAATCTCGCACCCATGACCAATGAAAACATGGATGCAGCGTTGCTCGACAATTAGCCAAGAATTCCGCTCAAACCAGTGCTAGGGGCCGTCTTGAACTTACTATGAGGTATGAGCAAAACTCATTGTTGAAGGCCTCATGGTGACTTCAAGATGAAGAACAACAATAAAAGCGATGTTCCACTGCTTGTCTTTACCATGTATTTGTAGAGATTTTGTCTCATGTGCATTTACTCCATACCCTTCATTCACCGTTGTAAAATTTGGTTGAACTTGCTTTAGTGGTTTCAGAGGAGAAGATGAAAATGTGAAAAGTAAATGGAAGACGGACGGACGACGGATGCCATGTAATGACAATAGCTCACACCGATTCTGTTGGTCAGGTGATATTACAAATCACTATTCTGTATCTGTTTACATTACTTGAAATGATAAACATTACTAATTATTTCCATTATTAATCGATTTGTTGGTGTACACAATTTTACATTAATTTTATTTAATTGATCTTGATTGGAAATTTTTAAATTCTTCACAAAACAACGAAGGCATCAATAAGGTATAATTTGGTCAATTTATGATTTGCCGTGACTTATTTACTATTAACCATTCTGCTACCATGATTTGCCGTGACTTATTTACTATTAACCATTCTGCTACCATGATTTGCCGTGACTTATTTACTATTAACCATTCTGCTACCATCCATAAAACATAGCAAACAATTATTTAACATGTACCTATCTAATGTAAATATTGACTTGTTTTTATGTTTATTATTGTTTCCAAAAGAATATTTTTCTGACTTTCATTTAAATTGTTCTGCTCCAATACATATCCATTGCTTATAGCGTGGTGTCGCTATTTCTTAAGCGAAATCACACGAGAGGTCACGGGACCTTGTTATTCAAATCATTTTTCCATGCAGTAGGAAGAAGGGTTGATATTTTCTCTGAGAGAAATTCTTCGATACATGTATTTGGCCTGGTCAAAGAATATACTCAGTTTATTTTCCCAACTCCCCCTCGTTTCTCTAGTCTCAAATTCCAACTTGAAAAATACGTGATAGATGTACTTTGATTTACTTGGTGATGCAATTCATGAAAAATTCTAACCTTGCTACTCGAATGAATTTTGTGACCAAAATTAAGCTCATCTAATTTTTGTTGTTATAAGCTAAAGACCATGTGAGTAAGTGCAGCTACAGATGTTGCCATGCATGTCACTGATTGATTGTTTAAGATGCACCAAGACAATAAAGCAGTTGTACCAATAATAAGTTCAAGGGATTATTGGACAAAAAAAAAAAAATAATCGAGGACAGTCTGGACTTCGTTAATCATGAGCACGGTAGGTAAAGGCGGTAATAAATAACTTCTTTCACACCTTTGGGTAAATACCTCAATTTTGGCTCACCTGATTCGATGAGATCATTATCATAGACGAAAAAATGTATGCTACTCTTGAAAAGGACATTATTACTGTAATGACCGAATATTAATTTTATTACAGTAAAACTTACTTTATAAGAGTCTCATCTATTGTTTCGACTATGATAATAATCCCATCGATTTGCACTTGGCCGAAAGTGAGACTGTTTAGCCTTTTTTTATCTCATAAATGAGAAGAAAATATACTTTCACATATATTCGATCCCACTACCAGTAGACAAAAGCCATCCTAGTTGCAGGTCATTATTCAGTAATTAACTTGATATTTTCTCTTCTATGAACACCAGTGCTGTGAATTTTGCGCCAAAGTCTCTATGTTGATTTTGTTGTTCCCATGGTGCCTTTTATTGCAATGTCCGTTTTGACTTTTTTCTCTTTACTTTTTTCATACAGGTTAATAGCTACAGTAGAAGTGTACCCATAAAGAGTTTATAAATGTTCAGAAAAGAAATGGGAGGAAGAAGTGTTGATTTCCGAAGGTTGGGGTTAAAATCCCGATAGCTTGTAGATATTATATATTTACTTTCTCACATTTAAAATTTGAATAGCAGTTCAAGAAGAATTATTAGAACAAGATCTCTATCAAACTTATTCGGCGAGGGGTCAATTTCCCATGGTGGGGTGTCAATGCAACAAAACCCCACTAAAATCCAATAAAAGATTTTACATACTAGTATTTAAAAAATGTAATATTGACCCTTTAGTCGGAAAAAGGCAAGAACCCCAAAAACAAATCCCGAAATTTTACATCAAGAGGTATCCAAAGTAAAAATCATGTTTATATCCGTTAAAAAAGTTTTAATTTTAAGGCAATTTGGACAATCGCAATTTCGGCACTTGTATGCTCCATAAGAGCTGGGAAATGGTAAGAGACAACAAAATACTATTTATCACAAATCCTTTTTGTGATAAATTAAGCCTAGAAGCGGTTTTTGGTATTAAATGGGCGTGACACAAGCCGATACACATGTTTTTGAAGATGCACAATTTGGAAAACGTTCTCTTGTTAAAGCACACTGCTAGTATTTAGTTTTGTAGTGTTCTTTATTTGTTTTGTCTTCTTTGTCTTTGTGTTAAATCTGAATTGCCGTATTTCTTGGATTTTTTATTTGACTTCCACAGCTTTGGCTTTCCATATCCAGTGTAATTCATATTTGTTTGTATAGTTATACTGATTTAAAAAATAACAAAATGCCGAGGTTACTGTTAATTCAGGTTCTGCATATGCACATTTCGACAACTTATGTCTCATCAGTATAGATCATATCAAAAGATTTGGAAATTCATGAACCGAAATATTTGTAAAAGCTGATAGAGAACAAATTACCAATAGGATGTAAATAGGAAGCCAAAATTAGCTAAGGACAGAGCTATGCAAGAGGGAGATACATGTACTCCTTAGGTTTTAACAAAATTTGCAAATTTTCGAATAAAACCGATTGTCGGGCCAGTACCGAAGCAATGGCTACTGATTTGGTGAATACCCTCAGGGACTAACAGTCCACCAGCAGTGGCATCGACCCAATGGTAAAAAGTAGCAAAATACCGAGGTTACTGTGAATTCAGGTTCTGCATATGCGCATTTCGAAAACTTATGTCTCATCAGTGCAGATCATTTCTATACATTTGGAAATCCATGAAACGAAATATTTTTACCAATAGGATGTAAAAAGGAAAGCCAAAATCAGCTAAGGACAGAGCTATGCAAGAGGGAGATACTCCTTAGGTTTTAACAAAATTTTCTTAAATCTAGATTTTGCAAATTTTTGAATAAAATCGGTTTTCGGGCCAGCACCGAAGTACTAGCTACTAGGTTGGTGAATACCCTCGGGGACTAACAGTCCACCACAATGGCATCGGCAAAGTGGTAAAATCAATGGTTATTGTCATTTAACCATGGGCTGGGCCTTTTTAATTCGAATTTAACCCAGAGCATTAGCAAGGGGTTTAATTTACTAATATAAAGGCCAATGACATGTATATAACCATTGGCCGGGTCTTTATGTTCGAATTTAACCCAGAGCGTTCATAACATTTACTTTCTTCAAAAACTAAGACAAGCAAAATTCGAAATGTGGTTGTTTTGGATCCCTTTTACTCTTATCTGGACATCATTGGCTTGTCATTGTCTTCTGATAAAATTTTAGTTTCTTGATATTCGGTTTATCGGATGTGGTTTGTTTCTATTGATTTATTCACTGTTTGTTTTTTGGGGCCATTTAGAGTTTGCTATATGGTGTAAGGTTCCTCACTGTGTTGAAGACCATACGGTAACCCCTAGATGCTTTGTTTGGGGGTCTTTTTAACCTAGAGATGGGATATTATCTCCCTGAAATTTACCAAATTTCCTTTCTTTTTTATACCATTTGTGCATGTGCAAAGTATATGGTTATCGAGTATTATACTAGTTGACGATTAACAGGAGCTATGTTAGAATAGATATTAATGAATTGGTTATTCTATACACTTTTTACAAAAGTTATAATTTTCCTCGTTCATATGATTTAATTGACCGCCACTCTATAGATTTTTTTTGTTTGTTTTTGTTTTTTCCTTTTTGCTTGTTTGTTTGTTTGGTTTTTTTGTTTTGTTTGTTTGTTTGTTTTTTGTTTTTTTTTTGTTTTTTGTTTTTGCTTTGTTTTTTGGGGCGGGGTCAAAATGTTGTTGAATTGCTAGACAAAGTAACTGAACTCTCAAAATACCCCCTCCACGAATGTCAATATGATAACCTTTTAATTTTCCCAATAAAAGAAATAATTCAGTCTTAATCGGAGTGATTCAGTGGTTTTCACTAAAAACATTTTCAAGTCGATCAAAATGGAACAAGACAGAGCTAAAGCAAAGCAAAGAATTAAATTTATTAAAATTATAAGAAATATTAAAAATTTGAATGTATATCAAGTATATTTACAAAAAAAAATTAATATTTAAAATAATGTTCCATTTAATGACCTCTAGCTAATACAGTCCATCATCAAATTTAGTCATTTTTTCTAGCTCGTACTGTCTTGCATTGTTGACAACTTACAAAGGAGATGATACTCTCTTCATGGCTATTGTCTGCATTCAATATTTTTTTATTAATCTGACTGCCTTCTACAAATATTCGTGAACCATTCTCTTAGTTTCGGTGTACGAAATACGAATAAGCCTGTATCAATGATTGAGTTAAGATTAGAAAGCAGTAGAGTATAAATGTAAGTTTCTATAGCAACATGTACATCTGAAATGGCAGAGATCCATAGAATGGAAATTGTTGGGATTGTGAACACAATCGTTGATATCGTTATTGCAACATTGGTTATGAAGGCTTTTATTTCCCATGCTTTGTTTGGCTTTTTGCTAACACTTTGTGTTTTGTGTTGTCTTTGGTTGGATTCTTCATCAGGGAGGCATTCTGTTTCGTCCATAATTTCAATATTCATATCATCATTGGTTTTGCGTTTTGTTTCAGGTGTGTATACGTTTGCAAGCGACTGACGTTTTCCTAATTTTGTATCCGATTCATTTTGGCATTCAGTCGTATTAAATAGGTCAATACTAATTGTATCGGGAAGGTCTAATTCGTCAAGATTTTCCAGTTTGATATCATCAATGTCTACAATGTCATCAAAATTGTCATGATCTTCATGTAGAAGGTACTTTTTCCATCCTGTAGATGTATCTTGCTCTGATTTATCTGGGCATTCTTCTGTATCACGTGATCCAATGCTGATGATCTCAAGGTCATTTGAGGACGCATTTTTGGTGCTTGAATCTTCTATATCAAATTTTGGTAAAGCTTTGGTAAATAGTATTGATCTTTGCTCCTTCCCTTGATTTTCTTCAAAAATTTCGTCGGATGGGAAATTTCTCCTTTGTATTGATCTGCTTTTGTTCTTTTCAGCACTCCCAATCATGTCAATAGACGTCATTTCTATACCGGATGGTTCCGGTGTGATAGAAGTGTTCTTTAATGGACCTACTTTGTTTGTTGAACGAAAGAAGATATTCCATATATTATAACCTGTGCCTATTGCCAAACCAATAATCAACGATGCTATGAAAGTGGAAACAAGTCCATAGAAATAATAGTAAATATTGCTGTTGTTGCCATATAGAATGTGAGGTCGGCATGTTGTAATTGTAGCTTTGGTTGGTATTAAAAGCGTCACAACTGCAAGTAAGAATGCAAAACACGGCACAGCAATGATCAATTTAAACTTATGGTTATTAAACTTTTGCCGAATTCCGATGTTGTATAACTTAATTGTTAAATACCTTTCTATACCCAGCAAAGAGAGAAAACTGTACACTGACGCAACACTTAAAACTATCCAAAAAGTTGAGAGACGACACAAATTCAAATTATTACCGAGTGAAGGAAATGTATGTAACTGAACATCAAACACAAACGACATGTTAAGGACAATTTCACTTGCACAAAACGATGTCATCAACAAATTGTGGAAATCCCTTTTCAAAAACCTCACCGCTAGAACAACAACTAACATACTGAAAACCAATGCAAACCCGCTGAGACTTGATATTATAATACTGTGAATCAATGGTATACTCTGATCCAATACAGAAGTGAAATTGTCCTGGGACACCTGTAAAAAAGAAATAATTTAACTTTATAAATAGATCATTATAACAATATAGCATATGTATCTGAAAAAAAAAACATATTAGAAGATATGATAAAAGCCCTTTTCTATCGCTTATAGAATATTTTAAAATTGATTAATTTGACATGTAATGGCCATTATCTTTCAGTATTCATTTGCGTTGCCTAGCAATTACATGTTAACAACAATCTATTTTGTTAAATATCCGGTTTAGGTATGTGTTAAAGTAAGTGAGAACCGAACCGCCAATCAATAGAACGAACAATCCATGGACAACGGCAAAATCAGACACACTAAGAAACAAGGACATCACTTGAATACGGGATAAAAAAGAAAAATGAAGACACACATACAGATGAACAACACGGACCCAATAAAAACCATGGGTGAGATCAGGTGTACCGATAGAGTACCGGTAGAGTAAGCATCCCCTGCTTCTTATTAGACTCCCGCCGTGTTGAAAATTTCAACTCCGGTAGTAAAGTCAAATCCGATAGAGGTTAGACTCTACTAAAATGACCAAATTGGTAATTTGCATACCCCAGTTAGTATCAATGAGTACATGCATGCCCAAGGATCTGATAGGCCAAATTGGTAATTTGCATACCCCAGTTAGGTTACGCGATAGAAATTTTTTATTCGACTTTAAAGTTGGGTCATCGTTACGATATGCTACTGGGCAGACATGCCACTTCGAGAAAATCATATCGCCGCATAAAGTGAACTTCAGGTAGTTAAGAAAATTCAGGAAACGTTATAATGGCCGCCTATAAGAAATGTTTAGTGGAGTCTGACCTAGAGGAAAAACAAACCTTAGTTGTAGAGGGAAAGATCTTTTGTCATCTGGGAAACAGATATCCAATAGCGATCCACAAGATCGTGATGTCGACGTAAAACTTCTTTAAAAGTGACTTAAAGCTTTTTGTAACATACCCTTGCTAAAGTAGTCTATTTGTAAGCAACTGAGCTCAATCAAGGAAGTTACTATAATGACTATAAGCTCTTGAGTAGCGAATGAGTTGTGAGCTGTAAACTCAATTCAATATCCAGGTGCCTTTTGGAATGTTGCTACAAAGAAAAGGGAAGTTGACTATTGGAAAAGTGAAGTCATCGCGTTTGTCATACAGCCTAGTTTGTAATGTACCTCTGTTTTTAATTTCAAGATGAAGGTCAAGGAACGAGGCCGATGTGGAAGTATCTGTAGTATCCTTAATTTCAAGCTCTTTTGGATAAATAAGATGAAGGAAGTCACCAAAGCGAGGCTTGTTAAATGATAGAATGTCATCTATATAACGGAAGCTGAAATTAAAGGACTGTGCCAGCTGTTTGTCTCTATTTTGAAGAAGCCCTTCCATGAATTCAGACTCATAAGAGTGGAGAAACAGATCGGCTAAAAGAGGTGCACAGTAAGGCCCTATTGGAATTCCAGTGGTCTTTTGAAAAACAAGTCCTTCAAACTGGACAAATACATTGTCGATCAAAAACTCTAACGTTTGTATCACATCTGCCTATGACAATGTACTTATATCTTCGTTCGCCGTTTTTAAGGGAGAAACATCTATGAATTATATCTTTCAGCCGAGGTTTCAGTTGTTCATGAGGAATCATGTAGTATAAAATGTTGAGAAGTCAAAATGTTTTAATGATGTTGCAATGCACAAATGATCTAGATTTCAGGATGTCAAGCAGATCTTTAGGGTTTTTTTATTATGAAATAAAGATTCTGAGGTGAGTACTTACTCTTATATTGAAAACAATGGAATTGACAGATTTTTTAACTGTCCGAAATGTTTAATGTGAATTTGCATCAACTCCCTTTAAAAGCTTAATTGTTGTTTCCTCTACCGGATTTGACGTTACTACCGCATTTGACATGTTCAACATGAAATTATAGAAATCCCTTATTCCTAATTCTGGAGCTTAAAAACCTCCGGCCCCGGCACTCCGAAAAATGTCCGCCCCTCAAAAAACAATGAGTGTCAAGTATTTAAATACATTTGTGTGTTGAATCATCTTTAATATAAAAAGGGTCTGTCTCGATGAGTTAGCTGCTCATTTTAGTGATGCAAATCCATTTTATTTATTGAATATTGTATATAGCAATTTTTGTAGAATAGTGGCCTAGCTTTATTTGGAGAAAAATATTATATATAAACTGTTATTCCTTCTGTTTTGTAATAAGCTTTTAGTTTATACTATTTTAATGACTTTTTGAAGACATTTAACATTTTAGTAACATTTCCATTTGTTTTATTTTATTTATAAGTTTAAAATGCTTTACAACTATAATTTAATGAAAATAAAAGTATCTTTACAAAAATATGAGTCAAATTATAAGGTGTTAATTAACCTGATCTACAACTGTTCTCATGAGTTATCTATTTACAAACCAGGGAGAATATATGCATTAAAAATTTTTTCTTGTGATTTTGTATTTCTTCAATCTCCGGGGTAAGGTTGTATGAATTTACCCTTTAAGAATTATTTTTTATGTGTCCAGACCATGAAAAAATTGCATGAATGGAAATACCAAGGACTTATTTACACTTACTTTATTGATTTTATGACCATTGTTTCATCAGATAAGGTATACATTTTATGAAAGTGCCCTTTACATACATACCTATCTTGGAAGCACAAGCACTTAGAATCACACCAGCATTGCAAAATATTTGCAAGAACCGAATTAGTGCCTTGCTTATACAGAACTGGTATTTGTCAGTCGCCAATATAGCATAAAAAGATTTTATAAATCAAAGTCATTCTTATAAATCCAAAATTATATAGGAATTTAAAGTGACCCTTGGGGTTCATCCAATTTTAACTATTGAAATAAGAAAATGTATTCAAAATGGGAACATATGGTCCTTTGTCAAATGAAAAATGACTGTAAAGGAGTGTCGGTTTTTGTATTAAAAATATCGTGATAAAAATATCAAGCTTTTTTAGATATCTAGAAAACCGCCATTATTACATCAACATTATAAATAGTTTTACCACCTTTCACTCATAAATGTTTAAGCCGTTTGGCAGAAATAATCTGAGCAAATACTTAATTGCAGGAAATAAAGTAAATTATATTTCTTTAAGAAATTAATCAAATGATTATTAACATTTCTTTTAAAGATTTTGATTCTAGAAAAGGCATGTTATTAGAGACACCACTTCTTTAACCTTTGTTTTTAAAAAACTGGAACCAATTGAGCCATTTCGAAAAAGTCGATGTTTTCAATGCTTAAATTAAAAATAATACCTAAACAATAAGAAATGAATTGATTTTACATATTCATAAATTTTCTACTTATATTGTTATGAGCTGTTACTTTTGATACATCTACATTTTTTGTATTGTTTTGACTGTAAGAGTACAAATAGGGTTGATATTTTAAATATTGACAAATCACACGGAGAATGTCTGTTTAGAAAATTTTTGAAAGATTTAAGGAGGCTCACTCGTCACATTTTTGAATTTGTGTCAGATTTCGGAACTCCTCTGATTTTGTCCAGTTTAATGGCTTAAAAAATTTTGCACACGGACCCCCAATTTTTATTTCATGAATATGTTGTATAGGTCAAATTAAGACACCTGACAAGATTTCATAAAATCTTTGATATAACTTCTTAGCTTTTAGACAAAAACTAATCATAATGTTAAATTAAGGAAAAATCCAAAGAAATCCATTTCCGCCAAATTTTTTAATGACTTGTACCTCGGTAGAAAGCACACGGACCTATATATTTATTTTAACCATTTCATTTAGTCTGCAGTGCTTAGTATATTGAAATAGGTTTCAAGAAATCCTTGATATAAGCAACATCAGGAGTGAGCCTCCTTAAATACTTCGTATAATGTACTAATTTTTACACGCTTTGAACGAATTTTCGCACACAAGGGATTTTATTGATCTTTGCTTATAGTATTTTGATTTTTAATTTTTCTTTGTGTTCAAACAGTAGCAATAGGATAAGCAGGTGAATATACCATGTCTCCTAATACGTAAAATTACTATTGTAACTGTGGACATGTTATGCTATCGTAATGACATCGTTATTGTGACAAAATAAAATTACAAAAACAGGAAAACAGCAAACACCTACAATGGCCAGGAACTACAATCACATGCCACAATTTACAAGCAAACTGCACCAGAAAAACAATAATGAAAACAAGAGACAAACATAAAAAACATAAATAACGATAGGAACTGATTTCAGATAACGTAATTGCTTGTCATTATCTTTTATAACCAGTCATTCAGACCTCTCCAGTCTTCAATTAAAAGCCATATGTAAAGGGTAGGTCTCACGAACAATTATTTTTATACAAGCTAGTTATGTTTTGGTAGACATGATATATGAATCCGTACACAAGAAGACCAAATGGTCATCATGATTCTGTGAAAAGATAAAAGCAGACTTGTTTATAGCTTTGAAACCTAGTGACCTGAAAAGTCTGCACACACACGGGCCTATCACTGATACTGCCGATGTCTACTGAAATTTATGATGATTCTTGACCAAACTCTTCGGGAAGTTTTGAGATTTCCGTAGTGCGACAGTGTTCTACCAGCAGACTAGGCTCCTTGAGCTAGCCGACAGTTTAGCGGCGAGCACCCCTTGACCCATCTTTCAAAATTACTTATTGTCTTTTTCTTTCCCTTTCAAGATTGTGGTCATGGAGTTAGTAGTCTACCTGTATTGTGTTTTATTCGTGTGTTTTTATACGGGGAGGTTTACCGATAAACCGGTTAAACCCTACCGCTAGCTTTTGATATTGCCGGTACCAAGTCCGACTCTCCCGAGTTCCTACCGTCGTCTACGTGTGTCCTTTGTCTTATTCATTGTAGGTTTGTCCTGTTATCCATTTTTTACATTGTGAATGCAAAAATTCGTTAAAATGAGTAAAGGTTGAAAACACCGAACAACGGAATAAAATATAAAAAGAAATCACAAGAGTACTACACAGGTATACTTTAGGCAATATAACAAAAAAGCGTTGAATTATGCGTTGCTATTTCGTTGCTCTCTGGAATAATATTCTTTTTAATGAATCGTCATATGTTCTTCCAAAAGAATAGAAATATAATTTTAAGATTAATAAAAGTATAATTTTAGCTTTAATCTGTTTAATATTTTGCAAGTTAAATTGGTTTCGGTCTCGTTTTCCGTTTCGCCTTATGGTGAAAATGTCTTTTACCTTTCGAAGCATATTGCTGTTGAGTTTTTACCGGACACTACCGCAACGGAAAGTGAGGTTGAATCCAAATTTCTGTTGAAATGCTTGTACTAAGTCAGCACTAGTAGGGTCTGTAAGTCTCGTCCGATTTTGGGACTTCCGGGTATATAATCTGTACCCGGAAATTGAAAATATGACGTTTCAAGCAAACAATAAGGACGTCATAATCCCACAACGTCATATTTTGGCGGGAAACGTTTTCAAATTTGATTAGACCAATTTCCAATTTCATTTTATGAATGAATTACTCCGAATGACCTAGGGTCAATCGGAGTAAATTGCGTCATGTAATATTGTGACGTCTCAAAATTTATATTGTGACGTCAAAATTTTCCGAAAAAAATTCACCAATTGGAAACTCGTCTATTGTATCATGATTTCTCGGTGTCACATGACGAGACTTACAGACCCTATTTTTATTTAGTTATGCACCTACTTTATTTTTTATCCCACGTGATTTGGCTTCTTTTCTTTCCATTCGGTGATTTTGTTCCTTCCTTATTGTACTTAATTATTTCTGAGATTCAAACAATGGTAGGTCATTCATAGAATGTAGACAAAGTAACAGAATTTAACAAATGTTTACTACATGAATTTGTATATGTATCTAAGGTCTTTCTCGACTACAGTCGTTAAGACCTTATTGTAATTCTTCTGTTTATTATTACTCCGCCGCCTTGCTGCCTAGAGCTATGCAACATATCATTTCTATACTATGTTTGGTTGTTCGGGTACACAATATGGCAACAAAAGTCACCTGTTGTTTTGATCTATTTTTAAAAACACCGAAAACCATTGTGTGCAGATAAGTAAGTGAGAACCGAACCGTCAATCCAAAAAGAATAATCCAAACACAATGGCAACATCGGAAACATAAAAAAACAGAGACACAACATGAGTAAGGCACTAAAAAGGAAAATGGCATACACACAAATATGAACAACACGGACCCAACAAAAAAAACATGAATGAGATCAGGTGCAACGGTAGAGTAAGCATCTCCTGCTTCTTATAAGACACCTGACATATTAAACATGTCAACTCTGGTGGTAAAGTCAAATCGGTAGAGGAAACAAGAATTAAGTTTTAAAGGGAAACATATGTTGTAATCTGGGAAACAGATATCCCAAAACAGTACTTAAGATTGTGATGTCGACCGTAAAACTTCTGGAGGCATGACTTCAAATTTTGTGTAGCATACCCTTGTTTAAGTAGTCTATTTGTGAGCAACCGGGCTCTATCAAGAAAGTCAATGTATCAAATACAGGCTCTTGAATAGCGAATGAGCTATGAGATGTCAACTCCGTATGCCGAGGCTATTGGGATGTTGCTGCAAAGAAAAGGGAAGTTGACTATTGGAAAAGTGAATTCATCGCTTTTCGGACGGCTTAGTTTGAAGTGTTCCTCTGTTTTCAAATCAAGTAAAATATAGCTGATGAATTGTAATTGAAAAAATATTCCCTGAGTCATGGCGACACTTTGTAATATATTGATCGAAACCGTGCAGTGTGATATTTTTAATTTTTCGAAAACCCTATGTTGTAGACATCTGATATTGGCACCATTGATCATGACTTAACTTGACCTTTAAAATGATGTCAAGGGCAAAGTTCAACTTTAAACTTGAACTTTGTGTGCAGATAAACTAGGAAACTGTAAAAGATTGCTTATGAAGTACATTGACAAAAATGCTGAACATGTCAAGGGCGTTTCAAAATGTTTTTATATATAACATTTAAACCGTTACCAATAGTATAGTCAAGTTACATGTCAAATTCAAGAGTAAGAAGAGACTTCAATTTGAGCCCAAAGTCTGAGGTCATCAAGGTTTAAGGTCAAGGTAATAGCCAATATTTATTCTTTTCCAAAATGATTAGAGATAGATGATCAAATCTATTGGAGAAAATTTAGGTCTCAATGAGGTCTGAATTTGTACATTTGGTTAAAATTGATTGGACAATTGGTTCGTACCTATGGCCCAAAATCCATTTTCAGAGTCTGGTTTGTAGGATTTTTGTCTATATCTTGAAAATTATTAAAGATAAAAAGAAACATGTAAGAAAAATGTTCAGTACAATATGAAACACAAAATGGGTTCTGATTTAAGGGCAAGGTCCCTAGCAACAACAATATTTGTCATAAAAGTCATAAGCAACAATACCCTTAAAGTTTTGTTATATTGTAGAGAAGAAATAGAGGACATTGGCAACCGGAAGTGAATTTCATATCCTTAGCAACAAGCTAATTTAAAAAAAAATAATTTAGCAGTTGCATATTAAACGACTCAAAAAGTTCAGAACTCTTGTTTACATCATATTTTTGACTAGAATGGACAATAAAATCAAACTCTTAATATGTTATCATGATTAAAAGTCCTTGCAATTGTTCTCCGAATAATTCTTTTTCATTTCTTTAACATTTCTATACGCTTGCAATATATTTTCAACATTTTAATGAGAAAGTTCAAAATTTGAGAGATAAGTATGCCTTATGAGAAAGTCTGCATAATTTGTGTTAGCTCTTGCATATGAATTATTCACTTCCGCTTCCGGAGTGTTCGTTTAAGAGTTCATTCGTTGCGTTGGAGCTGACACAAATTTTAAAACCTTTCTCATTATATATAGTTATCCCCATGGCCCTTTGATTAATCAAGGCTTCAAACAACTACGTCTCATACGATCATGAAAAAGTTCTTTAATAGATATAAGTCCCGTGTGAAATAATTTGAAGTATTTATCCAAACTACGATTCAAATAGAAAGAAGAAGGGAAACGGAGAATGTGTCAAAGAGACAACGACCCAAAGGGGAGTAATAACAACTCCAAGCCACCATAAGATCTTCAATGAACGGTGAGAAAACCCCACACCCAACAGCAGGTCGGAGTAGGCCCCTGAATAAAGAGTAATCAAGTTCTGTGAAATAAACATCATCCTAGACTCCTAGAGACATAAAGTAAACTAACTAGAAAAAAGACAAGACACACAAAGGCTTAATAAATTTCCTGACTTAGGACAGGCGCAAACCTGCTGCGGCGGGGTTAAACTAGTTTTATTGGGCCCAAACCTTCCCCCTACAGCCAATGTGATAAATCAAAAAACAATCGTAACAACAGTAAAATTCAGTTGGCAACAGGACTGAGTCAATTGTGAAAAATGAAACTGAAAGAACTAAATATACGGACATAAACATGAAATCACAAGAGACTACCAGCAGTTAACTGACATGCCAGCTCCAGACCCATTACCAACTGACAAAGTAAGTTATGTACAAAATTCGTTTTAGTACTGGTATGATCGTTTCTTTTCACTGCCTAGGACCTTTCAAAATGAATTGCTATTGCTTTGGATTTAATGCTTGTGTATACATTTGATTTTTAACTAGTTAACTAATTGCTTTTCAGTTTTAGTGTGCTTGTTCTTGAGATTATATCTAATATGAATACACTACATAGTTTCAAATTTTGGCATTTTACTTTATTGTAATTTTTAAGGAAGATCGACACTAATACACGGCGCATTCGATTGGCGCATTTGCGAAACCCAAGTCGGATGCGGAATTGACTTGATTTTCATGCCGGAATATTCCTTATTTGGACTTTTCATTGTGACGTCATAATAGATTGTTATACACTTTCCCGCGAATTAGCTCCCTTTTCCCATAAATATTGTTTATTTCGTAAATTATATAAAATATCTCTTTTAAACAAACGGTGACATATAGATTTTTTAAGCTCAACATAAAGCTGAAGTGTATACCTCTGAAATATCAAAAGATGGAAAAAATCTGTCTGATATTTATTTTATATGAAAGATAAACAATAAGCATGTTCTCACAGTTCCCTATATATTTTTTGTAAATATCGCTGAAATATACTGAATTTGGCCTGATTTTCAAAGCCTGATAAGAGGAAAAGTTGATCGGTGACATATCATTTTTATTTTATTTTTTTGAAACAATTGACTAAGACCTACAAAATATCTTAAAATAAAAAAAAATCTGTCTGATATTTTTATTAGGCTCGAACTACCTTTAGTGGTATTCTGACCATTCTGTTAATATTTTTATTAAAATTAACAAATCTTTTCCCAAATCTGAAAAGACTTCACCCCACTAATTTATTTGTTTGGATAATGTCAAATGAAGATCCAATAATTTTACTGGACTTATGTGATTTTTTTAGAACAAAATTTTTTAGACAGAAAGATAATTGATAAATAATGCTGTGCTAAAACTGTTATTTATACAATTTTTAATGAAATACTGTATTTTATATTATATATGCATTATGTGTGGAATATAATATCTTCCATTGTTATGCATATCTAGCTCTCTCTGGTTTGTTGAACCTTAATTGAAACTATCAATAATTTATAACAGTTGTAATATTAGAGTTATCCCTCTTCTTATATACATACTTGAAGGTTACAATAAACCAAATACTCTTTCGAAGGTTCTGATAAAATTGTCTATAAATGTATTTTACGTTTGGTTTTGTGTAATTTATATTGACAGCTTGCATACTTTGACCTTTTCACAGTGTGTGGAAGTTTTAAAATCAAGTAGTAGTTAAAATATTGTTAGATAAAAGAAAAGGGGGGAGGCTGATTCAATTGTTTCCCCATCAATAAGTTTTTTTTTTTATTTATTCATTCTCTTATTTATTTTGTTTATTTATCTATTTGCTTGTTGACCATTTGAACTACACAATGGGTAATTCAGCGTTGAAATTGATTGGAAAAGGAAATTTCGATCATCAAACGCTACTCATTGCATTTGGACGGGCCCGCAATAATAAAGTGCAAACTTTGCACATAAAATGAAAGACAATTGAAAGCGCTTTCAAATGAGCCTATTTTGACAAGGATCCGTTGAGAAATAAAGAAGTTATCAACGTTTGAAATTCGGAAATTTTAGTTAAAGTTTTGGTAAAGTTAAACATATTCCATTTAATTTTGAGAAATTCCATTCTCTGTCTCAAACATGAGCTTTTCTGACATTTGGCTAAAATTTTAGCGTTTGGAATAATGCAAAACTGCAATGACTGTCTAAGTATGGAAAATTCGGACGTAAGATGATGCATCGGATTGCTTGAAGAGTTTCGGCTGAAAATGCATTAAATTCGTCTAAAATTGTGTCGATAGTCCACTTTTCAAGAATTGCTAAATGTTTAGCTCCTGCAAATTGTTAAAAAAGTTCAGATTTGAGACTAGAAGTGGAATTTCTCAAAACTAAATGGAATATGTTAACTTATGAAAATGTTCGTCCTAAACTACACAAACATTTTAAGTATGGTTGCTAGGTAGAATTCCAAAAATAAGTGGTCTTTGAGACTTTCAGGAAATTTACCAAAATTGGAACCTCCTTTCAGAATCCTAAGTCTTCAGAATTTTTAAGTTTTCAGAATTTTATTTTTTACCAAACACTTGTCAGAATATAAGATAATATCCCAAAATTTAAAAAAAATATGTGTCTTTGACATTTTCAAAAAATTTACCAAAGTTGGAACCGGAACCAAAATTCCAAAGCTTATTGCAAATCTATAGACTATATGCAACAATTCTGCATAAAGATTTGATCCCTAAATCCAAAAATGTAGGAGAAGTTTGCGTCACATGCCACATGTGTTTAATTCACATCTTTGGGTCTTTGTTTAAAATTGACATCATGGGGCCTCTTGTTTGCACCAAGACCAATATAAAAAATACGAAAGCTTATTTCGCATCTACAGACTATATGCAACAATTCTATAACAAAATTAAACCCCTAAATCCATAAATGTAGGAGGAGTTTGTGTCACATGCCACATGTGTAAAAATTGACATCATGGGGCCTCTTGTTTGCACCAAGACCAATATCGAAAATCCGAAAACTTATTGCGCATCTGCAGACTATATGCAACAATTCTACAACAAAATGAAATCCCTTAATCCAAAAATTAGGAGGAGTTTGAGTCACAAGAAAAGTGTGACGGACGGACGGACAGACGGACAACGGAGGATATTACATTATATCCGAACTTTCTTCGAAAGTGCCGGGATATAAATGCTTAAAGTGTAAACTAATGTATTTCAATAAATCATGGTATTTTGACCGACTTTCCCCAAATATGAGACAGGCTCCAACATAGAGATAATTAGATAATTTCAGCCAAGTATCAAGTGAGTTTCCGCTTGCTTCTTTCAAAGATGAACGACTGCGCTAACTGTGCAGGATACGATATTAGCATTTAAAACTAGAATATAGCAAAATGGGTGAGAGTTACTTCTAAAAAGTATAGTTTTGCCTCTCTGACCCCATTTAACCAGTAATCATGGACTGCATGGAAACGGTTATCTTTACGATAACACTTTTGAATACTTTTGAAAGATTATTCATTAATGACATCACTTTTCCAATAGTCAACTCCCCCTTTCTTTGTAGCAACATTCAAAAGCACCGGCATATGCAGTTTACCTCCTCCAACTCATTCGTTACTCAAGGGTCTGTGGTCGATACAGTGACTACCTTGATAGGGCTCGGTTGCTCACAAATAGGCTACTTAGGTGAGGGTATGTTGCCACAACTTGAAGTCATCACTAAAGAAGTTTTATGGTCGACATCATGATCTTGTGGATCGCTTTGGGATATCTGTTTCCCAAGATGACAATAGATGTGTCTTTTCGCTACTAAAGTTTGTTTTTCTTCTCCCAGATTTGACTGCACTACCAGACATGTTCAACACGGCGTGTGTCTTCTTAGAATCAAGAAATGCTTACATGTACTCTACCGATGCACCTGATCTCACACGTGTCTTTTATTGGGTCGGTGTTGGTCATTTTTGTATATGCGTGTGTCTCCAGTTTTCTTTTCTGTGTCGCGCTCATGTCGTCTTTGTTATTCCGATGTTGCCATTGTCCTTGGATTGTTCGTTTTAAACTGACGATTCGGTTCTCACTTAGAGAGAAATACAAAGCGATAAACCCTCACTAAAATCCAATAATTTTTTTAAATTTTGTAAAATTGCAGTTTTACCCTTTTTGAGCCCCTTAGGTTGAAAACGGTAAGAGCTACGCAAAATCCGCTACCGAAAGCTTACACCGAGAGTAATAAAAAATCTCATTGAAATCTGATGAAAAATAAACGCCTTAGGCAAGTTTTATAACGGCCATGTTGGCACTGCATGGCCGATATAGCTTAGAAGCAATAAGAAATAACAAAATATCGAAGTTGCAGCGAGAAATACGTCAAATCTATTATAATGTTATAGTGGCTTTTTGGGAATAAATGGGCGTAACACAAGCTGATACATACTGTTTTGAAAATACACACTTTATACAACATGCTCATCTTAAACACACTGCTAGTGTTTAGTGTAATTTTTTTCTTTCCTTTCTTTCTGCTACTTCTGATTTTTGTCTTCCCTTCTTTCTTTTTGCTTTGACTTTCGTTTACCGGTGTATACATAAGATTTGTCTTATTCAGTTCTACTGATAGTTATAAGTAAAGTAAGTGAGAACCGAACCGTCAGTCAAAGAACGAACAATCCACGGACAAAGGCAACATCGGAAACACTAAGAAACAAGGACACTACTTGAGTACGGGACAAAAAAGAAAAATGAAGACACACATACAGATGAACACACGGACCCAATAAAAACCATGGGTGAGATCAGGTGTACCGGTAGAGTAAGCATCTCCTGCTTCTTATAGGACAACCGCCGTGTTGAACATGTCAACTCCGGTAGTAAAGTCGAATCCGATAGCGGAAAAACAAACTTTAGTTGTAGAGGGAAAGATTTGTTGTCATCTGGGAAACAGATATCCCGTAACGATCGACAAGATCTTGATGTCGGCCATGAAACTGTAGTAATGACTCCAAGTTTTTGGTAACGTACCCTTGTTTTAGTAGTCTATTTGTAAGCAACTGGGCTCTTTCAAGGAAGTCGATGTATCAAACACAAGCCCTTGAGTAGCGAGAGTTGTGAGATGTAAACGCCATATGCTGGTGCTTTTGGAATGTTGCCGCAAAGAAAAGGGAATTGAAAAGGTGATGTTTGTCATACAACCTAGCTTGTGATGTACCTCTGTTGTCAATTTCAAGATTAAGGAACGAGGCCGATGTGGACGTATCTGTAGGATCCTTAATTTCAAGCTCTTTTGGGATAAATAAGATGAAGAAAATCACCATAGCGAGGGTTGTTTAGTAATAAAATATCATCTATATAACTATATAACTACGAACGTGGCAACACATCCGTAAACGTAATAGTAAATATAGCTGTGGTCACCATACAGGATATCATCTATATAACGGACGCTGAAATTAAATGACTGGGCCAGATTTTTGTATTTATTTTTGAAGAGCCTTTCAATGAATTCTGCCTCATAAGGGTGGAGAAAGAGATTGGCCAAAAGAGTTGCACAGTTTGTGCCTATCGGATTTCCGATGGTTTACTGAGAAACAAATCCTCCAAACTGGACAAATATATTGTCAATCAGAAACTCTACTATTTTAATCACTTCTTCCTCCGTGTATTCTCTCTGCCTGTGATAATGTACTTAGCTGTCAGTAACTGCGAGCATTAGTCCGGACAGTACCTGTATGTATTGTCTGCATGCTTTATGTACTTCATTGTAAGGGTACTCGTCTTGATAAGTTGGACTTTTTTCTGGGGCAGGAATATGTTGGTCATTGGCTGGCTTGTCCTTGTCTTCTTATAAAATTTTAGTTTCTTGATATTTGAGTTATTGGATGTGGTTTGTTTCCATTGATTTATTCACTTTGTTTACCTTTTTTGGGCCATTTAGGGCTTGCTATATAGTGTGAGGTTCCCCACTGTGTTGAAGACCATAGGGTGACCCCCTAGATGCTTTGTTTTTGGTCGTTTTAACCTGGATATGGGATGTTGTCTCCTTGACATTTACCCCATTTCCTTTCTTTTTCATATTTATATCTTCGTTCGCCGTTCTTACGGGAGAAACATCTGTGAATAATGTCTTTCAGTCGAGATTTATGTTGTTCATGAGGAATTGTAGTATAAAGTGTGGAGAAGTCAAAAGTTTTAATGCTGTTACAATGCGATAATGATCTTGATTTTAGGATGTCAAGCAGATCTTGTTATTTTTCAATACACTTTTAAGCAAAGTAATAAATTTCCTCCTTCAGAGAATTTGATTTCATCTATCCAATTTTTTTTATTTTTTGTCCTGTAAATGTTTTATATGCACCAGAAAGAAATAAGTTGTATAATAGACAGTATTTTGTTGTTGTTATCCTTCCCTTTTCCTCATCTCAATCCGTCAGTATGCTGAAAGTTATTTCCCAACTGAAGATGAAAATAACCCAGTCTTAATCAGACTGATTCATCTTTTTTTAAGGTTCGACCGTTTTGTTGTCAAAATAAATGGGACAGGATAGATCAAAGCATAAAGAAGCCTTAGAGTTAAATTTATTAAACCAATTCACAAAAACAACATACCAAACCGATATAACATTTGAATTTATATCAAAATAATTAAAAAAAATCATAATGTAATTGCCTGTCAATTTAATATTAAAAAAATGTTCTATTGGCGATATAAATGAACTTAAGCTCATACTGTCCACTGACAAATTTTATTTTTCTGGCTGTTTGCTTTGCAATATAGATAAAGTAAGATGATGCTTCCTTCATGGTGATAAATGTTATTTTATTTCATTCGTATTTTATGAATTATTCTCAGCAATCAATGTTTTTTTTTAATCTGACTGCCTTTTGCAAATGTTCTTGAACCATTCTCTTAGTTTCGTTGTACGAACTACGAATAAGACTGCATCAATAATTGTGTTAAGATTACAAATTAGTAGAGTATAAATGTAAGTTTCTGTTGGAACTTCTGAATCTGAAATTGCAGAAATCCATAGAATTGAAATTGTAGGACTTGTGCATACAATCGTTGATATTGTTATTACAACGGTGGTAACGAATGCTTTTATTTCCCATGCTTTGTTTGGTTTTTTGCTAACATTTTGTGTTTTATGTTGTCTTTGGTTGGATTCCTCATCAGGCAGGCATTCTTTTTCGTCAATAATTTCTATACTCATATCATCGTTGTTGTTTCGATTAATTCGCTGCCTGTATACGTTTGAAAGGGGCCTTCCAAGTCCTGTATTTGTACTTGATTCATTGTGGAATTTAGTCGTATCAAATAATTCAACACTTGTGGTTTCAATTCGATTGTAACGGTGTGATTCGTCAAGGATTTCCAGTCTGATATCTTCAATGTCTAAAATATCATCACATAAGCCATTGTCACCTGATCGCTGCATATTTTCATGTAGAAGGTACATTTCCCGTCTTGTGCATGTATCTTGCTCTGGTTTATCTTGACATTCCTTTGTATCGTTTGATTCAATGCTGATGATTTCAAGGTCATTAGAGAAAGCATTCTTGATGCTTGAATCTTCAATATCAAACCTTGGTAAAGTTTTGGTAAATAGAATGGATGACTGCTCCCTTTCTTGCTTTTCTTCAAAGATTTCGTCAGATGGAAAACCTATCTTTTGCCTGAATCTGCTATTGTTCTTTTCAGGTGTTTTAGCCATGTTAAAAGACGTCATTTCAATGCCAGATAGTTCTGGTCCCGTCGAAGACTGTTTTAACGGACCAACTTTGTTCGTCGACCGAAAGAAAATCTTCCAGATATGATAACCTGTGCTTGACATCAAACCAATCATCAGCGATACTACGAACGTGGCAACACATCCGTAAAGGTAATAGTAAATATAGCTGTGGTCACCATACAGGATGTTGGGTCGGCATATTGTTATTGTGTCGTCAGTTGGTATAAAAAGCGTCACAACTGCCAGTAAAAGTGCGAAACACGGTACTGCAATGATCAATTTTAGCTTATGTTCATCAAATTTTTGCCGAATTCCGATGTTGTATAACTTGATTGTTATAAACCTCTCTATACAAAACAGTGTAAGAAAACTGTACACTAGTGTAACACTAAAAGCTAGACCAAACGTCGAAAGGAGACACAAAGTCAAATCATTACCGAGTGAAGGAAATGTATGTAATTGGACATCAAAAACAAACGACATATTAAGAACAACTTCACTAGCACATAAAGATGTCATCAACAGATTGTGGAAATCCCTTTTTAACAACCTGACAGCTAGAACAACAACTAACAGACTGAACATCAATGTAAACCCACTGAGACTTGATATTATAATGCTGTGAATCAATGGTATACTCTGATCCAATACAGAAGTTAGATTGTCCTGGGATACCTGTAATGACCAAAAAAAGAAATAATTAAGCCTTATAAATAGACAGTTATAAAATATAGTATATACATCTGAGAAAAAAATAAAACATAAATAGAAGATATGACAAGAGCCCTTTAATACCCTTTATAGAATATCTTAACATTGATATATTTGATAGGTAATGTCCATATCTTTTCAGAAAAATTTGAGCATATATTACTTTAATCATTTCTGTTGCCTAATATGTAAATAACCATCTATTTTGCTAAATATCAGTTGAAGGTATGTGTTAAATTAGGGACCGACCATTTAACCTGAAGGGGGGTGGGGGGGGGGGGGGGG
>MJUU01037111.1:0-24370 GCA_002080025.1 Modiolus philippinarum | reverse complement strand
GCCCCCCCCCCCCCTTTCAAGTTAAATGGTCGGTCCCTTATTCCTAAGATTATGAGGTGAGTATGAACTTTTTATTTTGAAAACAATGGAATTGACAGGTTCGGTAATTTTGTTAAAGCCCCATTTTAAGTGTCTAAGATGAGATTGCATCATCTTTGATATTAAAACAGGTAGATTATTTTTATTTTGAACAGTAGCTATCATTGTTGGTTCAATATACTAAAACTAATTGACTCTCCAGTATTAAAATCTGTTAAAACATCTTCATAAAAACAATAAGGGTCTGTCTCAATAAGGGGGATGCTCGGTTTACTTATCCAACAGTGAACCCAAGCGCACCCCGCCTGTAAGCATTCGTGTGCGAGCTATACTTTAAGGATGATTCAGTATTAAGCATATTGATAATTCGTTTCAGATCGAACCGTTGCTTCCAAGCTATATACAAAATATCACTGTAGCCACTGAGGATTAAAATTACACAAAATGTTAACTTTGGAAACTAGAATTTTAAACTGGGGTCAATGTCAGGATAAAAGTCATACAGCACTGTTATGTTTTAATTAAAACTACGATACAATCCAATGTCATTGACCTGTCGTTTATAGTTGTTGAGAAAAGCTTGAAAAACTAGAACGCAAAATTCAGGTCAAGAATCAAAGGCCATTTTTCAGACTGATACTCACCTATATACCAAATATCTTTATCCTACAATTTCTAGTTTAGATCTTATACAAACATTAAACGTGGAAATTAAACCCATGGAATAAAAGGTCATGTGGTTTCACTTCAAACCACAAAAAGTCTTAAATGGGCTTTTTTAGCACCCCTTGACCCATCTTTCAAAATTACGTATTGTCTTTCACTCTCCTTTCAAGATTGTGGTCATGGAGTTAGTAGTCTACCTGTATTGGGTTTTATTCGTATGTTTTTATACTATAGGGAAACGGGACAGACAAAGGGGAGGTTTGGGTTTGGGTACCCATAAACCGGCTTAACCCTACAGCTGGCTTTTGCTAGTGCCGGTTCCAAATCAGGCTGTCCCGAGTTCCTATCGTTTGTCTTTTGTCTTATACGTGTTTTTCTTGTGTAGTTCCCTTGCAAATTGCTGCATGTAATTTTCAGCCATTGTAGGTGTTTCCTGTTATCCATTTTTAACATTAATTGTATTGCAATTTATGCGAGTATTCTGAACAAGCCATGCTAAATTTTACTTAGAAGTTCTGAGCTGTGCTTTATTGTCTAAAAGAATACTAATATAAACAATGGAAGGATATTGGGAAAATTTACATAGGAAAGTGTCTCTACAAATACATGGTACAACCACACAAAGGAAAAACGCTTTTATTATTGTTCTTTATCTTGAAGTAACCATGAGGCCTTCGACAATGAACTTTGCTCATACCTCATAGTAACTTAAAGAAAGCCACTAGTACCAGATTGAGCGAATTCTTTGCTAAACGTGAAACAAGGCTACTTCTATGTCTTTTGTGGTCGTGGATGCGGGATCGTCAACATAAATTGCTTAATCTAGCAAAGTGCTCTTGCGATCACTGTCGTCCCTTGCCCCACCAAAGCACTATAGTCTCCCAAGCTAGTGGACGATTGCAACCTATAGGCAAAAACAGGGTACTCATTAAGTCGGTTGTAAGAAAACGTGCAATTATAAAATATTGAGATCATATGTGGGCACTTTAAAATAATCGGGTGGTCAGAATAACATTTGGAAAAAAATAATAATAAATGCTAAAATTTGAAAGTATGATATTCCATCATACATCATAACTGAAGATATATAGAGAGCATACATCTTTCGCACGGGGAATCCTTTTATGGACTCCACACTACAAGAGAGACAAACTCCGGTATTAAGTAAACTCGTCCTAGTTCTAATCCCTACCAGATTGGGCTTTACATATACTTAACTTTTGGTACGTTGATCTTATGTTTTTTTTTCAGTTTATGTTACCTTGTTATATAAAGTAATTAAAATTTATTTTCCTTTTTTATTATTTTGAGAGCGTTGTAAAGTGAACATATTTCCTTTATAAAGTGATGCCTAGCTTTAATAAAAACTATCATAATGTATAAACTGTAATCTATTTTGTAAATAGTTTTTTTTTTTGGATAAAATCTGAATGACATTTTTAACCATTTTACATTTTAGTAACACTTCCATCTTTTATAAATTTGATTTATAAGTTTAAAATATTTACAAATATAATTCATCTGTACAAAAATAGGATATTGATAAGTTATTTTATGTTGATAATCCTAATCTACAACTGTTCACAAAAGTCGTGTATTTAAAATTAAAGGTTCAAAACCATAAAGATGATTTTTATTAAAATTGTCATAAATTATTGTTAATAGGTATCAATTATGCAGACTTTCTAATTAGAATAGTATCTCTGTGACGGCCTTTTTAATCAAGGCTTCAAAAAATAACGATTTAAAAAAAAAAATAAATACCGAAGTTACTGTTAATTTCGATTCTGCATATGCGCATTTCGACAACTTATGTCTCTTCAGTGCAGATAAAACAACGGCAGTAGAATGCCGAAGGAACAAGGGAAGCGTTGACTACAAAAATCGAGTCCAAAGACATGTCAAAAACTGTAACAGATAAAAACAAAGACAAAACAAGGACGTGAGACAGCTACAATACACGGAAATAAAAAGATAACATTAAGAACTAAGGCACTCATAGTGTGAACTCCCATGAAAACCGGGAGTGACATCAGGTGCTCCGGAAGGGTAAGCATGTCCTGCTCCGCTAGCGACACCCGTCACACTATCAGTGAGGTATACAGTGTTTTGAAAGGTCTGTTTGGTAGCGGATTGGTTAATGTCATTTTCTAACCCTTGGACAGAACGCCAACGAAATCCATGGCACATGATACTTCTCTAACCAACAAACAGTGCCATGATGAAATTTTGAAAAGCTTTTTGTAAATCTCTTTAGTAATGAAACAATCACAAGGACAAATCAGCAGCACAAACATCACTGATGAAGACAAAACTAAAATTTTACAATATGATATACATGACAACACGAAAAACTTAAGTACTGACAGTGTGATAAAATTTTAAAAAATACCGTAGATATGAGTTCCTTGTGGAAAAAAAGTTTTGGTTCCAACTGTGTTTAAAGACTTATTGTTTACTTTGACTTAGGATGAACATTTCTTTTCATTTCTATGACTTTTCAATAGCTGCTACTGGTGAGTTTCTACCGGACACTATCGCAATGGAAGGGAAGGTTTAACACTCAATGTCTTTTGAAATGCCTGTATTAAGTCGGAATTATTGCGGTTCACAATTTTTGTCCTTTGTATTTTAGCTCTTGACTCCTGTTTGGTGTTTTTGTAACTACTCCAATGTACAAAAGAAATCTCTGCGATTCAAACAATGATAAGTCATTCATAAGATGAAGACAAATGCAATTTGAAAGTTTTTTGTTTAGTAAAGTGACATTACAGAAATGAACTTTATAGCTACTATATGAATTTTACACGTTTTTTGAGGTCTTTCGAGATTACAGTCGTAAGGACCTTATACAGTTCTTCTGATTATTAGTATTCTTTTCCGGATATTAAGTCTGCGACATATCATTTCCATACTAAGTTTGGTTGCTCGGATACACAATACAACAACAAAAAATCACCCCGTTGTTCTGATCCATTTTTAGTAACAGAGTTATCTGCTAAATACAGAAAACCTTTGTGCACTTTAATACTCAGAAAACGTAAAAGATAACTAATGAAAAATAAGAGAAAAATATTGCCTGGGTCGTGTCGAAACTGTATTACATTTTGCCCGAAACCGTGTTGTATGGTATTTCTGAGTTATTGCCCTTTCAAAGTTTTGAGCTTCCGTAACAATTTTTCGAAAACCGTATGTTGTATACATCTGAAATTTGCACCGTTGATCATGATTTAATGTGACCTTTGAAATGATGTCAAGGGCAAAGATCCACTTTAAACCTTGTGTGCAGATAAACTCGAAAACCGTAATACATGGCTGATGAAGTATATTGACAAAAATGCTGAACATGTCATTGGCTCTATGGACCGAAGCTCTCTGATGACTCGCTGGGAGAAATTACCATTGACACGTTTCAATAAAAAATACTTTTTACATTTTTAAATAATTCCTCACCGTTCATTGAAGATCTTATGGTGGCTTTGAGTTGTTATTGCTCCCCTTAGGGTCGTTGTCTCTTTGACACATTCCCCGTTTCCCTTCTTTTTCTTATTTTATATATAACTTTAAACCGTTAAAGATAGTAAAATCTAGGTACATATCAAATTAAACAGTTAGAAGAGACCTTCAATTTGAGCCAAAGGTCTAAGGTCATAAAGGTCAAAGGTCAAGGCCATAGTCAATATTTGGTCTTTTCAAAGTAGAACCTCCAAAATTGTTAAAAAAAATAAAAAGAAAAAATGTTCATTACAGTATGGCAAACCAAATGGGCTCGGATCAAAGGTCAAGGTCTCAAGCAACAACGATACTTGTCATAACCGTCCCTAGTAACAATGTCTAAAACGTTTTGTTATATTGTGGAGAAAAAAAGAATGACATGGGCAACCAGAAGTGAATATATGTACATAGCAACAACCATATTTTCAATAAATTTCTTTCCAACCACATATTAGACATATTTCAGATTCTGACGAAACTCGACGTAAACCGACGAAAGGAACCTTTCACGACGAACCAGAACCTAAATAACACGAAGGGGACCATTAGCTGAAGACATTATCTTATTCATTTCCAATATTATTTTTGATTACATTAGATACATTTGTTTATCAAGCTTATTAAATCATCATCCTCGCCTTACACATATAATATTAGACATTATTCATATAGAAATCAAATCTTGTAGAATATGTTACGGGTCGAGTGCACCCTTTCATTGGTAGCCTGCCAAGTCCGTGAAATAACCACGCATTATCGGTTAATAAATATGTTTAACCATTGAGATACGAAAAGATCAACACAGCGAAATCCTGACCAAAGTTTTAAGAATGGAATTGAATAAATCCTAACTGAAACGCCAACTTGAACAAAACAATTTTACTCTGTCGACATAAAACTATTTCTAATAAAACTTGTTTCAATCACGGACCATATAAATATGTTCAAGGTGCACAGGAAAGGACTTTTTTAACGGCATGGCTAAAATGTATACATGTCCCTTGAGCGGATTTCGGACGACGGGAGTGTTATTTCTTATGAAATTTGATTGAATGTTTATTTTTATATGTGTGTGGTGTGTGTGTGCAATTGTTTTGTTTTTGTTTTCTAACATGAACTTTATTGTTCTACAAAATTAATATAAATTTGTACCAATAAATTAATTCTAAATAATACTAGTAGTCTGGAGGTATTGTCTTTTAACCCTAAAATGACCAGTTCAATCAACACATCCCTATAAATTTCCACCGACTTTTCTGACTGTAAGGAATAACTTAATATCTAAATCATGAGGAAACTATTAGATCAATGACAATTCATTCAGTTGATCAAATGAGGCATTTCTTTAAAAAGGTACAATGCGCAGTGAAGCAAATATTTAGACATCTCTTACATTGATCACATAGTTTTAAATATTAACTAAATTGGAATTATAAGGATTAAACATTATTTAAAAAACTTCGAAATAAGAAATAGCGTGCTAACGTGCATTCAATTCTGTTACATGCTTTGACAACATTGCATGTCTCACACAATCGAATAAAGATTCGCTCTAACGATGACATGAATTCGAAGTTCCACTTTTTTCATACACGTGTCGAATTTGAAATCCACGCTTTTTCATAAAATGTGTCACCGTATTTCCCATGCTAAAAACAAACAAACCAACAAACAGACAAACAAAACCATCAGTATACCATATATTGCTTTCAATGTCATGTATTATAAAAAAAATCATGAACTGAGAGAGAAATTAATGTTAGAACGGAAGTCCGAAAAGCAAGAAATCAGTTCCAGATGCAGAATATATTATAGAACGAGTAAACCATATGCTTAGCTTTAACGCAGGGACCCTCCCCCCCCCAAAAAAACAAAAACAAAAACAAACAAACAAAAAAAAACAAATAAACAAACAAACAAACAAACAAACAAACAAGCAAAAAACAAACAAAAACAAAACCAAAAACAAAAAAGAAAAACACGGAAAAAGATATATGAAACATCAGCGAGCAGGTTTCAACAATAAAAAGCATAAGATCCATATAATACCATATAATTCTATTTTTATATCTAACGTAATGCGAGGACTTTGGACTATTACTTTACAAAACGCATGACTTACCTTTTTTTAAATTTAAGAAGGACAACTCGATTGTCTTTCGTTCGTCTCTTTCGTAAGTCGTAAGTACATACGAAAGCGACGAAACGAGACGTAGCGATTTACGAAGGAAATATGGTTCAGAATGAAGTTTTTTTCAACTGCTTGGCCTAAATGAGTATTCAGTTCCTGAATCACACGATTAAAATTGGAAGTGTTTACATTTTAAAATTCATTTTTGCTTTTTAAAAATTTTGAGCAATAACTAGTCCCCATATGTTTACGTTCTCTTTTGTCGAAATGTGAAATATCGCTATTAAAAGACTCAAAAAGTTCAGAACTCTTGTTTAAATCATATTTTTGACTGGAATGAAAAATAAAATCAAAGTGTGAACATATAATCATGATTAAAACTGGTTAAAGCCGTTGGGATTGTCAACGAAACATTTCTTTTTTTATTCTTTTAACATTTCTATACGCTTACAATATATTTTTAACATCGTAATACAAAGTTCAATATTTGAGAGATAACTATGCCGCATAACTTATGTTAGCTCCCACATATGAACCATATACTCCTGCTTACGGATTTAACGTTTCACAGTTGATTCGTTACGCTAGGGCTGTCACAAATTTTGCAGGCTTTCTAATTGGGTATAGTTATCTCCATGGCGGTATTATTAAGCAAGGCTTTAAACAATAGATATCAGTCCTTTGTGTAAAATGTAAAATTTATTTCCAAACTGGGATACAAGTTTCGATTTTACTTTATACTTTATATCTTTTCCCTGCCTACGACCTTTCAATAAAAGTTGACGCAACAGCATGGAATGGGGTTATTGGCGTGCTTCAAAACCGTACAACCTTACAGTTTAATTCACTAGCAGATATGTTAGGATCTTTTTTGGCCATTTTGATCTTATTACGATCTTGACAATGTCGAATTCATTAAATGACAAAATCGCTCAGTTCAACGATGTTTATTTTTCCAAACTATACATCAAAATCAAAACCAAAATATTGCAAGCATGGGCAATACGGAATACTTCAGGTACTTGGAATACCTCTGTATATGTTAATGCTCTGTGATTAAATGGACCGTCTCAAACAATGAGTTTCTACATTGATGATCCATCAGGGACTGTCTCAAACTGGACATATACTAATTGAGATCAATAGTCCTGGCTAGTCTCATTGGTAATACATTCGGACAATCTAACCTCTAAATTTAATGGTTTGACTGGAGTAAAATTCTCTCATCCCATCAGTAATTAATGATCTATTTTTAGCCAAGTTAACAATAATTATTCACATACAAAATTTATATGATAACTTATATTACATAAAGCATTGAAACTCAGGAGAAGAAACTTCAAAATAAATTGCTTATATCTTAAAAGATATATTCAACTGAAATAGATCGACCTGTTTAACTATTTTAATAAATTGTTTGTATAATAATAGAATAAGATGGTTAAAAATCAGCTGTGGAAATAAAATTGCACATATATAAGAATGCTACACGGTTAATACGAAAATCAGCATACACATATTTAAATATCAGAATAAAATTAAAAACATAAAGAAAAGATTTGCATCGTGAAACTGCGGCTAGAAATTTTCGAAACAAATTGCTTATATATCTCAGAATTGATGGAAATAATAAATATAATGTTCTATTCTCTATTAAAAAGAATATTTTTCAGAGTATTGTGAAGACCTACAAAGTACTGGATTGATTAGCCAAGGTATATTCCCCACTGTTAGGTCTAAATACGCCTTTTTTAAACTTTTTACTCAGCGGTGAATTATTTTCCTTTATCATTTAAGGGTACAGTATAAAAAATTGTGGAAATATTATCTAATTTACTGACAAATAAAGAGGAGTGTTAAATATATATTTCAGAAGTCATATAAACAGTAAAGTCAGGAATTTACCTTAGCTAATCAATCCAAGTGCCTCCACAGTTTTACTTTATATATATATATATATATATATATATATATATATATATACACAGTATGGATATATTGTTTGAATGCGTGTAAAATGTTGAAATATTTATATAAAAATAACGGAATTTAGATTTATTTTAAAAAAGTTGTTTTTCTAATATATGGATGAAAATTTAATTTATATATTAGAAACAAAATACAGATTGATACATAAATATATATGCGTATTATACACTTCTAGTAGGGCAATCATTTTCCACCTCCACACTGCAAGAGTGACGAGCTTCAGTATACATAAACAAAGTGAAAGTATATGGAGTAAATGTACACGAGACAAGATAACAATATTTACAGAAAACCAAATTTTACAATGGATAAATTATAAAATGAATACCGAAGCAATTGACATAGTAAAGACATGGCAACTCAAGGATGATAAACAATATGACAACAAAATCAACGATGAAGCATCGCACAAGTAAAAACCAATACAAACACCATAAAAATAAGGCACTAAAAGTCTAATTCCTAACAAACAGAGATATCATCAGGTCATCCAAAAACGTACGCATGATCTGCTCCACGCGTGGTACCCGTCACACCGGTAGTAGTTGATATGGTTTAAAAAATTTGGTCCATTTGCAGATTGATTAATGGTATTTTCTAACTCCTAAGTCATAAATAATAATAGTACGAGTTAACTCTCAAACGGTACCATATTGAGCGATAAAAAGTCTCTATGAAAGTAATTATTATTATTAGTGTGGAGACTACCGCAAAGACAATCTGTATATAAAAAAACAGTATTAAATGAAAATTTGATCAAACTGACCTATATTGAGCGTGACATAAAGAATATGCAAGGTCCTCGCCACACAATGTTACATGGTGATAAGTCATAATAAGTCATACTAAAGACGATTTTTTTATTTATTTAATCCGTCTCTGGTTAACACCAATATTCTCAATGTCTCAATATATTTTAATTTCTTCAAATTCGAAAAACAAGAAATTTTTCATTAAGTTAATATATTCTACGGTTCACGTATTGCTTTTCTTTTTCTTTACAGAAAGGAACTTGTTTGACCAATCTAAAATTTCTGTATTTATTTAAGACTTTTAATTTTGACCCTACTGAGGCGAAAATCAATCTAAGTGTCTACCTAATCTCTAATGTTTTCTTCTTACATCCATTAATCTATCGGAAAATCGATTTATTATTCATAATTTCTGTTAGTAATTTTAACTTTGACCTGCTATTCTGAACCAAAAATCAATACAGTCCACTGCTGTTGGACTGTTAGTCACCGAGGGTACTAAAAAACCCAGTAGCTAGTACTTCGGTGCTGCCCGAAAACCGACTTTATTTGAAAATTTGCAATCTCTAAATTTAAGAACCTAAAGAGTATCTTCTTCTTGCATATATATAGTTCTGTCCTAGCTGATTTTGGCTTTCCTATTAGATCATATTGGTATTTTCTCGATTGGATTTTACAGATATTTCGGTTCATGGATTTCCAAATGTTTTGATTTTATCTGCACTTGTGAGACATAAGTTGTCGAAATGCGCATATGCAGAACCTAAATTTACGATAATCTCGGTTTTCTTTTATTCCTTACCTTTAGTGGTGTCATCTATGTAAATTTCATTTGAATCAATGAAGCTATCCTGAAGTTATGCTCTGGAAACAAATTTGTGGTCTAAATAGTTTGTAATTTGTGACTTTGAATATTTGCCTAATGAGCTCAAAATTTTGATGTCATAAGGTCAGACAGATGGACACAAGACAATAGATAGTGATCCTATTAGTCATTCAATTTGGTGCAGATGACAAAATCATGTGTGCAGTAGGAAAAATAATTAACACATAATGTGCCAGACAAATGTTTTTTTAGGTATTATAAACATGACAGAGTGACAATACAAAGGCGTATACAATATGTAACTTACATTCATATTGCATCTGTTGAGGAAGATTTTTTTCTGGACAAAATATCAGCTGAAATAAAATGAGCAAAAATGTTTTTATTTTACTTATATGAAGTTATTGGATTTATTTACATAAAAAACAATACAATGACGAAATTTGAATATGCGGATGCAAATGTTAACAACTAATGTTTTTTTCAGTGTAGATTAAAGTCAATACATATGGCGAAGAACAAATAGCCAGCAGATCAACAAATCATAAAAATCATCCAAGGACAACGTTTTGCACAAGAGAGATACTACTTACTTTTTTAAAACACCGGACTTGAGAAATCGTTAATGTTTAAAACAACGGCAGTAAAATACCGAAGGATCGGTTTTTGGACCGACAGTGAAGTACCGGTCAAGTGGGCTGTTGATGTTTTGGACTAATCACTGCTTCCTGTCGCAGAGGTTTAGACCAAGTGGTGAAAAAGCAACAAAGCACTGAAATTTTATTCTGCAGATGGTCATTTCAACAAACAATATATCTTCAGTGCAAAAGCAAATCAATTATATGAAATAATCAACTGCTTAAGATCTACCATGTAAATTGTCATTGGTTAGCTTTTGTTTAATTTAAACTTGTCCTTGTCTTCTTATAAAAGTTTAGTTTCTTGATATTCGGATTATTGGATGTGGTTTGTTTCCATGAATTTATTCATTTTTTTACCTTTTAGGGGCCATTTAGGGCTTGCTATATGGTGTGAGATTTCTCACTGTGTTGAAGACCGTACGGGGACCCCTAGATGATTTGTTTTTGGTCGTTTTAACCTTATGATGGGATGTTGTCCTCTTGACATTTACCCCATTTCTTTTCTTTTTCAATTTTTTTTTGTTGTCCAATGCCCCGGAAGGATACTGATACTTACTGAATATAGGTTGAGTCTTTAAAATAGATTTTTATTAAAACACGGATTCACCTCATGAGTAATTTTCATAATTTTCAAATAAAAAATAAAGAATGGTTGATGAAAGGATATGGAGTAAATGCACATGAGACAAAGTCTCTACAAATACATGGTTAAAAACAAGCAAAGGAACAACGCTTTTATTGTTGTTCTCCATCTTGAAGTCACCATGAGGCCTTTAACAATGAGCTTTGCTCATACTTCATAGTAAGTTCAAGACGGCCCCTAGCACCGGTTTGAGCGGAATTCTTTGCTAATTGTCAAGCAACGCTACATCCACGTCTTTATTGGGCATGGGTTACTTTTTTCTAAACATAGTTTTAATACACCAAAACCTCGTATACATATTAAACAACTGAAAAACACAAAACGTCTCCACTTAGAAAAGACAATTATTACATTTTAATCTCCAATGAACTTGAAGATTAAAAGTAGAATTAAAAAAATAAAGTCCCTCAACAAACTGGTGTAGTTATATTTGACAAAATTAACTCGTACGCATTAAACAAATGAAAAACGTCTCTACGTGTGTTTTTATATTTGACAAAATTTTCCCTATCAGACTACAATTGCTATGCGAATATACTCAATACATTCTACTTACCTAATGATGTTCAAAGCAGTTTCAAAGTAGTTTTTTTGTTCTTTCTGATCAACAGGTGTATATGGTGGTTTACACACGTTGATAAGCAACTGCTTTAATGAGGAGGTATTCTGCAGGAACCCTAATTTATACTTCATAATGAAAAGAATTTTCCTGATTGGTTCTAATAAATTATACTACGCCTTTTCAGTATTGTGTTGTGATACAGCCATATTCTGCGTCATCAGTCCTGCCGTCAGCAGATGATTCGTTTCCATTTGATAATTCCTAATTAACCAAGGTGTTAACCATGGCTATTGAGACCCCAGCTTCTCTGTTTATCTTTTCTTTCTTTCTTTATTTCATGATATTTTCGATTATTCCTAGTTTGACTGCTCTAGTATTATAGTTCTATCTACCAGTTCTGGAAAATTTACTGATGATGAAATAGTGCTTAACACTAAAAATAGAAATAATTTTAAAATTTGTTGACGCCTGAAATATAAATGTCTGTTAGGCACGGACCATTTGATTTTCGGGGGGGGGGGTGTTATTTTTTGGAAAAAAAATTTCTGGCTCCTATTTTTGCCCCAAAAATTTTCTGACCAGCACCTTGATTGAAAAAATTAATCTGGCTCTGACTTTGTCCATCAGCCAAAAAAAAGCCTGGCTCAATAAAATTTCCTAGCATAGTGTACAGCGGGAAAAAATAATCGAGCCCGCGTAGCGGGCCAACAAATTTTCCCGGCTCGGGTAAAAATATCAGCTCCCCCCCCCCCCCCNCCCCCCCCGAAAATCAAATGGTCCGTGCCTTAAATGATTGCAAAACATGGGCTGCTGTACAAATATAGTTTTTAGACTTTTAGCTGAGTGAATTCTAAATTTGCCTAGAGTCATTTGTCCATTATATTTACCAAAATGCAGAACATTTAAATTCCCTGCGGATGGCCATTTCGGATAACTTGCATATGTGTCTTTTCTTTGAAAATGAAACACATAGAATGCTAAAAATGAAAACATGAAAAATTTTTAGGAAGAAAACTAGGTAAAGAAAAAATCTAGTGATGACAGCGGCGGATCCTTCACAGTTTTATGAAATTTTTGTCTTTGGTAGTTACAGAGAGGAAGTACTTGTAAATGGTTTATTTCAATCGTGCACTACATGATCAAGAACTTTGAAAAACAAGCTTTTAATTAATGATAACATTATAATTCTCATGGTAAATTGGCTTACAGTAATGTTTCAAATATGGCAAGTACAAATACTGTGCTGTGACTTTGTAGAGCAAAATGATCTTTTTTCGAAGAGTTCCCTTTTTATATATAGCCTTTTAACAGGTAGAAAATTTTCACAAATTATCGCGGATGTGCATCTGATACAATCACTAATAGCGCAAGCTGTTATTTAAAAAAGTCTATATTAATACATGTTAAAACCAAGAAAACGAAGGTTTTTATTGTTGTTCTCCATCCTGACGTCACCATGAGACTTCAGGAATGAAATTTGCTCATATATACGTCATAGTAAGACGGCCCCTAGAATTGGTTTCGGCGAGACTCGTCACTGTCATATCAATGTCTGATTTAGCCTTTGGATTCGATATCCTCAACAAACATAAAATTAACCGGTAAAGGGCTCTCACAATTTGTAATCACTGTGTAATCTGTTACCGGATAAAAACAAGTGTCTTTAGCTAGTCTACAGATAGGGTCAATTCAATAAATGTGTCCCTACCTGAGCTTCTTGACCAATCAAATGGTCAAAAAGTGTATTAATGTACACAATATTTTGTGTGTTTCTGTCCACATTTGATGACATTGTGTTTTCTTTAACACAGAAGCTGACATAAGATATGCACGTCACAAGCTATAACGGTGGGGACAGATTTATTGAATTGGTTCTACATCATATAGAGAAACACGGGGCGCTCATCAAGTCAATTATACGAAAACTTGGCATTTTGAAATTGTGAGACGTGGGCAACAGTTTGTCAGAATAACAAAAAAAAGAACAATTTAAATTAAAATGCCAAAATATCAAAGTATAATAGCGAATGTAATATAATTGATAACACGAAAGATCTACAATAGCTGAAAATTACAATAACATACTACAATCTGCTAGGAAAATACGCACACAAAAAAAATTGCAAAAGCCAGCGGTAGGGTAAAACCGGTTTATCGGTACCCAAAACTGCCCTTTATCTGTCCGATTTCCCTTTAGTAAAAAAAAAAACATATATACGGATAAAACGAAATACAGGTAGACTTCTTACTCCATGGGGACAATCTTTAAAAATGACAATACGTCATTTTGAAAGACGGGTCAAGGGGTGCTCGGTGCTAATCTGCCGGCAAGCTCAAGAGCTAAAACACTACGGAAGAAAGTCAAACTCAAACTATCCGAACGGTTCGGTAAAAAAATCATCATATATTTCAGTAGACATCGGCAGTATTGATCAGTGAGATTCTAGTATGTGCGTCAAATTTTCAGGTCACTAGACATAAAAGCTAATTACACAGTTGTAAGCAGAATGTTTTGTATATATCCTCTTATATGTAAAGAACTTAAGTTACGCCCCAGCTTTTCTGGAATTTCAATCAGTTTCTGGCATTTTTAACATAATTTACTTCTGAATAAATCAACAATAAAATGGTAGCTCGTGTGATCGTGCTGAAAATTTCTATGAGACAAATAACTAAATACCGAAGTTACTGTGAATTTAATTTCTGCATATGCGCATTTCGACAACTTATGTCTCTTCAATGCAGATAAAAAAAGATGACAATTATGATGTATTTATTTTGTATGTTTTTCAATTAATTAGAGACATGATTATTGTGTAAAATTTGATATAACACAAGTCAAACACTGGCTAATGATAAGGGACATAAAAGGTGTGCATGATGTCCGTAGGTTGGCAATAAAACGCCACTGTTGTAGAACTTATAAAAGGCTATAGGATTGAATAAAATTTGTAAAGGTTTTACTTTCGATTAAGTAATTAGCACTCCATATACTTATCAGACAGACAATGATTTAAACATTCTGGTCATTATTATACAGTGTGACTCAAAAGTTTAAGAGCAAAAGAAATAAAGCAAGCATACTCGACTTACATAAAATGCGTTTCTACGATATGTGATAAAAGTACCCTGTAGGTTCTGTTGAAAAGTTCAAAAAGTGTTTCTACTGGTTTTGTATAAGAAGACAAAGCCTATTTTTTAGATAGAAAATATATACATAGCAACCATAGTAAGTAAAATTTTAAGGTTTTTTTTACCTGCCACGAAGGTGGAAGGGGCATATAGATTTCCCCTTGTCCGTACGTCCGTAATGAGTACATCTTTTTTTTTATACTTTTGGATAATGCCTTTCCATTTTATTTAATTCTAATCCTTTTAAAGAGAGCTTACTCATTGAAACACGTGCCTAGCATCACACAATTTGAGGATTAGTGTATATCAAATTTGATGACAAAGGCAAAAGGGACAGCTTTTATTATCAAACTTATCTATGTTTCTACGTTGAGGTCAATGTTCTTATGCCTGCCTATAGATTTCATGTTTCACAGTAGATTCAATACGTTAGAGCTAGTATCAATTATTCGGACTTGTTCACGTGACATTATTATCGCTGTGACTGTTCCACAAAAAATCTCAGCCCATTTTTTTTTTAAAATGCCCATACGAAGACCGGACAATTGCTCTTTGAATTGTTACAGAGGATTTTACAACTACTCTGTCTTTGCTCTTTTTGCCTCTCCTGCGACAAAAAGTAAGATAGCGAGACAAATGCATACAAAGTATGACAACAACGGCGACGGCGTAAACTTTCGTGTTAAGTTTTTGTCATTAGGAGTTCTTATCATTATCTAAGTAAGTGAATGATATTTGGTATATAGGTTAGTCTTAGGTAGGACATGACAGTATTCTATATGGCTGTTGTCTTGATCTCAGTTTCACGGTCCAGTGAGCATGTTAAGTCTTATTATTAATTAATCTTCTCAGTAGCTATTAGTGGCAGGTCAATTATATTTTGTATATGGGTTACATGACAGTCTGTCATATGACATTTGTCCTTGACTTCAATTTTACGGTCCAGTGAGCATGTAAATGTTTGTCATTAGGCCAGTTTCTCGGTACATACAAGTAGCAGGTCAATGATATTTGGTATATAGGTCGGTATTTGGTAGTAAATGATAGTCTGCCATATGACTTTTGTATTCGACCTCTATCTATGGTAAGGTATGTATATTAAGTTTTATAATTTAATCAGTTTCCAAGTATCTATAGCAGGTAGGTCAATGATATTTGGGTTATGGGTTGGTCTTGGCTAGTACATGACAGTCTGTCATATGGCTTTTGTCCTTGACCTGAGTTTTGTGGTTTTGTGATTAGGTCAGTTTTTTGGCATGTTAAGATTTAATGATCAATTCAAATTCTCAGTAGCTATTAGTGGTAGGTCAATGATATTTATTATATGGGTTGGTCTTGGGTAGTATATGACAGTCTGCTATATGGCTTTTGTCCTCGACCTCTGTTTAACGGCCCCGTGAACAAGTTAAGTTTTTGTGATTAGAACAGATTGGTTTAGTAACTATAAATGGAAGGTCAATGATATTTTGTATGCAGGTTGTTTTTCGCTAGTATGCCATATGGATATTGTCAATGACCTGAGGTGGTCTCTTGTTGTACATCGCAGTCTGCTTTATGTTTGTTTTTGTCTGCGACCTCAATATCATGGTTTAGTGCAATGTAGTAAGCATTGTAAGTTTCTTCAGTACTTTTGAGTGGTAAAAATATAAGTTACGTCCAAGCTTATCTGGATTTTTATCAGTTTCTGGCATTTTTACAAATAATTTCTGTAAAAACGAGGATAAGAAATGCCCTTAGTAATAACCTGTTTTGGACTAACGCCTTAGTTAGATATCAAATGTTCACAGATGTTATCAAACTTCTTAAATGTATTCAGCAACTTATGAAATCTGTAATCCGGTCGTAAAAGTTTAGCTGTGATAGTAAGGTTACGTTTATTAAAATCGGTGAGTTTAATAAATGATATTCTTACAGAGTCCGAAAATTTCATGTCTGTTCAACAGTTTCAACTTATAATATAAACACAAACTTTCTTACATATCAAGGTGTCCTATCATCAGTTAAAGCTTACTTGAAATCACAGAACCTCTGTTCCTATGAAATGACAAAAATTTATGGCCAAATAATACCTAATACTTTAAAAATTATTATGAAATCTAAGAAAGGTTCTAGAGACATGTATGAGGTTTTAAATACAAATTCCTGTACTTTAAAATGTGAGGAAAAATGGCCAAAAATATTAGATAAAAATATTAAATGGTCACAGGTATTTCTTTTGCCTTGTAAAACCACAAAAAATTCAAAATTACAGTGGTTTCAATACAGAATTATCCACAGGATTTTAGGAACTAATGAATTTCTTCATAAAATAAATTTGAAACCATCAGACAAATGTACTTTTTGCTTGCAAACAACAGAAACAATTGAACATATTTTTTGGTCTTGTGAAAAAATCGCAGTAGTTTGGACTGATGTAAACAAATGGCTTTTTGAAAAAACAGAAATAATTCTGCCAATTAACTTAGAAATTGTTCTATTTGGATATTTACAAAAAAACAGACAAGAATTATGTTAGAAATTTAATTATGCTATACACAAAATTCTATATCTATAGGTCAAAACTAAATGGTGAACAAATTAATAATTTGGTATTGAGAAATTACTTAAAAGAAAATATTTTAATAGAAAAATATATATTCTACAAAAATAATCCCATAGAAAAAGCAAATAACTGCTGGAACCCCTGGTTACCTCTCCTGTAGTTCCTGAAAAGGCAAATATGTAGAATCACAGAGTGACACAGGGTTGATATATGCATGTGTGTGTGTATTTTGAATGCAAGGTTTGCATGAAAGGTCCATGAGTGAATGGAAAGTGCATAAATATCATATTACAGCTGCACACCTCAGGAATGGACAGAGACTTTATGTGTGTGCAGCTTTTCTGTTTGTTTGTAGTAAGATTTATATTTGTAAGTTTTTGCACTGGTATGTATGTTGGTAATGGATGCGATTCAGGAGGTTATATATTTATTTTTTCTGCACCTGTGTCCTCTGTACATTTTAAACAGAAAATTTCGGTTAATATTCATTAAAGGATTAAGAAAAAATATTTGTTAATACCCTAATACCAACTATTTTTGTCGGTCATATAGTATTTCAAATAATCTTGTTTGAAATTATGCATGTCAGAGACATATAGATGGAAATTTGTAGAGTTCTTTTCTCTCCAGTCCGCACCTCTTGTCTCGACCCTTATACCCTTTTTATTACCGTTTTTTTTAAATAATGTTTAATAATATGCTTTCTAGTGGGTGTCTGATATGTATGCATTGTTGTGTGTTGATGCTTGTATTTGTACAAATGTATATGCATCTTTTGACATGCAGTTGTACATGTTTCTTTTGGATAACTGTGTGTATGTATCAAATTTGACTTGTCTTTTTTGTATATGTACCATAATATTTGAATATTGAACAATTTTCCATATATTTTCCGTAATAAACAAAAGTATTGTATCAAGATTATAAACATGTGCCATTTTATTATCAATCTAATATATGTCTTTGCCAATAAAGCATTATAAAAAAAATCGGTAAGAGCAGAAAAACTCGAGTCGTACCAGTTGAGAAATATACACTGTGTAGGATGGAGCTAAAGGAATGTCGTCATCAAGGAAAGGGAAATTAGCAATAAGGAAATCAAAATTATTCCTGTTTTCATTTATTTCAGTTTTTATTTCACCAGAGTCAATAATGATAGTTGGATCCACAAAAGGGCAGTATTTGGAATCATTATTTGCTTTATTTAACTTCAGTTCTTTTGGATAAATGATGTCTAATTAATCTTAAAATTACGGATTGTCAAGAGTAAGAATATCGTCAACATACCTGCAGTTATCATTGAAAACAAAAATAAGTTCCGTTTTGAAGTTTTTTCATGTATCAATGTGTGCTATCCATTATCAGTGTATCCATATGAGATTATGCTCTCAAGAACAAGTACACCATAACTAAAATATATACGAAGCCAATCAAGAACAAGCACACCATAACTAAAATATATACGGAGCCAATCAAGAAAAAGTACACCATAACTAATATATATGCGGAACCAATCAAGAACAAGTACACCATAACTAAAAATATATACATGTGTACGGAGCCAATCAAGAACAACTACACCATAACTAAAATATATACGGAGCCAATCAAGAACAAGTACACCATAACTAAGATATATACGGAGCCAACACTTTTATGCGTGGACATACTTTTTTATCTGTTTATATGGTGCTGTTGTTTAAATTCCCCTGTAGTCGTACAGGGAACTATTCTTTTTTGTCAGCTTATGGCAAATAACAACTGCAAATACAGTTTACTTACTTACATTCGATTTTAACAGATTATAGAATTTTATTCATTTTTTTATGGAGAGGGTTATTTCCAAATGTCATTATGACCATTCTGTTTATGAACTACTTCTCACTGGTTTTAGCATTCAATTGTAAAATAACGGTACATGTATGTTGTTTTTTAAACCCTGTGTGCGGGATCGTCAGCAAAAATACAATTAACTGGCAGAGGGGTCTTACAACCACCGTCACCCGACAAAAAGCCTCATAGAAGACATTCTCAACATAAAAACAACCAGAGGCACTAATCGAGTCAATTAAAAGAAAACTTAGCTCAATAAAATAGTGCGCAAAGGTTTCTAAACAAAATGGAAAGAATGAAATAGATAAAATTTAATTCCGAAATGCCAAAATTTGTTAAATCCAAATGTAAGTATGTAAACTTTATTTTTAATTTGATCTACACTGAAGAGACATAAGTTGTCGAAATAAGCATATGCAGAAACTAAATTAACAGTAACTTCGGTATTTTGTAAATCAACATTTTTTTTCTAATTACCTTCCTAACTAAAGCACTTACAATGTGGATTCTCATTTATCAGGAAAGCTAAGAACGCTCTGCTCCTTATGTACACTTTCTTTTTTTTTATTGTTTAATTACTAAATAGCGATGATAGTGTGAATTTATAATCAGCAAACGCACATGTGGACAACATATTCTATTCAGTGCAGACTTATTATTATATATATATATATATATATAAACTTGGAGATTGCTTACTACTCTTCTAGTACAAAACAGTGTAGAAACAGCTTTTTGAACTTTTCAACCGAGCATATAACGTCTTTTTTATTAGATATTGAAAAAGCACGTTTCATGTCATTCTTTTTAGGTTTTTACTGTGGTTGCTTCATTTCTGTTGCTCTTTAACCTTTGAGCCACACTTTAAAATAATGACAAGAATTTTTCAACCAGATTCTGATAAGTACATAGATTGCTAATTACTTGCACTTATTAACCTTTACAAATAGTATTCAATCCTTCAATGGTGAATAAAAGGATATGGAGTAAATGCACATGAGGCAAAGTGTCTCTACAAATACATGGCAAAAAACAAGCAAAGGAACAACGCTTTTATTGTTGTTCTTCATCTTGAAGTCACCAAGAGGCCTTCAACAATGAGCTTTTATAGATTTTACTACAATGGTGTTTTGTTTCCAAACATAAACCCACGGACATCATGCACACCTATTATGTGCATATATCATTAGCGAGTTTTTGTCTACGTCATGTCAAATTTTACCATGTCATGCCTCTAATGATCAAATACAAAACTCAGTAAAAGACCATCTGCCATTTCATTGAAATACAATTGATAATTTTATATAACATGTACATACGAAAAATTCTTTTAATATTGATATACTCAAAACAAACAAATGCCCAAATTTTTCAGATACAGTGAGTGGCTAAGTATTGCAGAGTGACTACAAAGAAAATCTCAATATTTAAGCGACCAATTATATAACTGATATTTTTGTAATATATAAGTTAAATGCAGATTTATTTTCTGCATATGATCACTCCGACAACTTATGTCTCATCAGTGCTAATCAGAATATTTCAAAATTCGCAAAAACCGAAATATGTGTAAAAGCTAATATAGAACAAATTACCAATAGGATTTAAATAGAAAAGCCAAACTAAGCGAAGGACATTTTCATATATGATATAGTAATATGGCGTGTTCACTTTTCTTCGAGTAAATAAGGGTAATAGCAAAATTCCAGAAAAAACATCAAAATCGAAAGGGCAAACAAAAAGAAATAGTTGCGCAAGATCCATAATCGATAGTGCTGAATTGATACATCCCGGTGCCATATAGCCATTTTCCCCTATGCTAGTCTGCCCGGGGAAATTCTGGATAAATCCCNCCCCCCCCCCCCCCCCCCCCCCCCCGGAAAAACTTGCATGATCCAATTTTTCCTCCATCAAGTTATGGGGGAAAAACTGGATCAGTCCAGTTTCCCCCCTCAATGATGACATGAGCCAGTTTTTCCCCCGGACGTCATCGATAATATTCGCGACGTTTTCTTCATCGATTTTTTTTCTACTATTTTAATTAGAAGCCGTTTCGCTCTTATTTTAAGGATATCATACTTTTTATGTATTATTCTTTCTGTCTGGAGTTTACTCATCAGACTACTACTCTGATATGTATTTCCAGACAAATATATAGAATTATGTGTCTCTATTTCCTTCTTTCTTTTAAATAAGAAAATATATCGCCATAAAGAAATTTCAAAATATACAATATTTATATCTTTAAAGTTTTTCCGCTAAAAGTATGCATTACATTGTTCCCTTGGGGGAGGAGGGATTAACTGTTCCTATTGTTTTTACTAATTTTGTCAGAGACAAAAAAATCATTTATTTGAGCTTATAAGAATTTGTGTTTGTAGATTTAACACTTTCTGTTCAATGCAAACAAAGGGAACATTAAAACAGAATTGACTTGACAATTATTTCGTGGTTTTTCGTGTATCTTAGAGGTCAGGAGGGGGGTAGCAATCTTTTATTTCCCTAAAGCATCGTATAGAAATTTTTAAAAACAATGAATACAATTTTTATGATAAAAAACAAACAGTGTTTTTTTATTTCCATTTACACAAATTAAAAATTTAACAAACCAGAAAACACCCAATGTTCAAAAAACAGTAAACAACCATCTGAAAATGCCCAAAGCACATGAACAGAAAAGGTCTTACCCCTTATTAAATACATGTTCACCTCATTGGTGCTATAACCCATGTGATAGGACAGTTTTCATTTGAAAACAAAAATATTTTCACTTAATATCCTCGATACTAAAGAAAGGGTGGTGTAAGAATATATTGTATAGATATATGTTGTGTACAAACTGTAATTTTCAAATTAAAATTAAAAATTGAATTAAAGAAACAACTAACTTCAGCTTCGTACCTAGATCTTTTGTTGTATATTGACGAAGATGGACGTTTGAAATCTAAGCTATATGACAAGCGTTATGATTTTAATTTCCAAATTGTAAACTTTCCCTTTCTTAGCAGTACAAAACCTATATCTCTCCAACCTGTGGAGTGTACAATTCACAGTTGATTCGTTACTGTCGAGCATGTGATATGTACAGTGATTTTTTTAGCAGAACAAAAACACTGTCCAAAAAGCTGCTTAGTCAGGTATATTAATTTCATCCCTCAAGAAACGTCATGGCTGTCACCATAACGTCATTGAGAGATATGACGTGCCAGTGTCCCAAATGAAAGCGGACATTTTCGGCTAGATTCACGTCTTCCCGGATTGGACTAAACCGATTTTGACATTTTCCTAGCCGTGATTGACTCACCTAACAGTGTGACGGGTGTTGTTAACAGAGCAGGACATGCTTACCCTTTCGGAGCACCTGATGTCACTCTCAGTTTCATGGGAGTTCACACTGTGAGTGCCTTGATTTTGGATGTTGTGTTTTTTATACTGTGCTTTGCAGCTGTCTTACGGCATTGTTTTCTGTGTTCTGGTTTTTGTCATGTCTTTTGACTTCGAATTTTGTAAATTCCACTCAATTTTTTTTCGGTGTCCTACTGCCGTTGTTTTGTGCAAATTATATTTTGTACAAAAACTCTGTACAAATTATAATTTGTATTTTCACTCTGTACAAATTACAAATTGTTAAAAATTAGTCCCAAAATGGCCTAGAACTTATACAAGACTTACGTCATTTGCTGAACTTAGTTTCAGTTGATGAAATTATTGAAACCATGTGTCATTTTAGTGTGATAGAGCAAATATTCACATAATTTCACTACATTTTGTTTGATGAATTTATAGGTATAAGGTAACAATTTTGAAACTAAATACCCTAGTAATGATTCAGTTGAAGTTTTGTTCCATTCGGCAAAGGTGTTTCTTGATTTTTTTAAGTTGAGCTAACGACAGACGGACGGTTGACGAACGCCAACTTTTGGCAAAAACCAGGCAAGTTAAAAAAAAAGCGGGCCAGACCAGGATATCCCTCTGGATCAGCAAATAAGCTGATGTTCAACAATCACAGAAAAATAACATGCAGGGTTAGTTCTTAAATATTTTTTTACATCAATTCAATAAGACAGTAGGAAATTTTTTATGAAGCATGGACATGATCATATATATTCAATTTTGGCATAGGGAAAATTTTTTATTTAAATCGATTGTTTATGTCGAAACTCAAATTTGGGCTTATCAAATTATCAAATGTAATTAATTTATTACATTTTACACGTTTAAAACATTGAATGATGACCTAAGTGACAAATTATTTAAGACCTGGAAAATAATGTGAAAAATGACGTTATCACTTCACTAGCCAATAGAATCTACCTGCACGGGAAATCGTTAAATCACCTAAGGGAATGTTAAAAGTAAGTATTTTTGTCTGCAAATTACTAAAAATATTGCTGTTATACCTTTGAGTACAGCGAAACATTTTTTTTCAAAATCTTCGGCCCGGGGACTAAAAGGGAACTTGACAATTGGAAAAGTGAAGTCATTTGGGTTTGCGATAAAGCATAGTTTGTAGTCTTCTTCTGTTGTCAAATTCCAGATGAAGGTCAAGGAATGGTGCCACACAGAGAAAATGTCAAGAAGGAGATATTCTTGTCCATTCTAGTACCTACCCTGACTCTCTACACAGATATGCGGGTCGGCTAGGCTTTAGAACCAATCTTAAAGGAAACCCACTCACTAGCAGGAACACATCATTTTTTTTAAAATAAGCGAAGTTCTTTTTGCCCTCTCTAACTTCCTGGATTTTCTTAATTCTAAAACTCGTATAGCAGCCAAAGATACCACTATAATTTTAGCTCACCTCAACAATCAGGAGGATATCACAGTCACAGTCTCTTTTGGCTTTGCAAGGACATTCTTCTTCTGTGTTCGGAGAATTAGGTCCACTTAGTAGTTTGTCATATTCCATGTCATTTAAATGTGCAAGCAGATGGACTCAGTTTTTATCTAGCACCGATAAACACAGAATATGAACCATTTCAATCTCCCCCTATGGTGGAAGTCCTCTTATAGATCTGTTTACCACAACTCATAATCGTAGGCTGGGCACATTTGTTTCTCCAGTTGAGATTCCTCGTGCGTAGTTGCTAACTTTCTTTTTAGAAGGAATGTTTGCTTA
>MJUU01037110.1:42523-59497 GCA_002080025.1 Modiolus philippinarum | reverse complement strand
CTTGTTTCATCAAGCCAAAACACTTATTACGAGACTTTGCTAAAATTTCTTCGGGTAGACCTACATTTGTTCTCTGAACAAATGACTTATATTTATTATCATTTTACTTCCAATAATTTTTGTCCACAGGTCTTCTCATAGTTTGCCTGAACCGAATCACTTGATACTTGTCACACACCTGAACCACCATGTGAAGTTTTGCATGACGGTGAAAAATTTTTCAAAATGGCCGCCATTTCCAAGATGGCCGCCATTTTACGTTGAAAAATGGAAAATTGAATATCTCAGGAACTGTATTACAGAATTTGTTCATATTTTGCATAAATGTTCAATAAGATGAGAGGAAGGAATTTATGCTAAAAAAATCAAAATGGTCGCCATTTTCAAGATGGCCGCCATTTTACGTAAAAAAATATCAACTTTGTCCGATTTCAACGAAAATTGATTTCTAGGCAGATTTTGACACTGCAAACAAGATGCAGTCAAAAAAAATTTCAAAATTGCCGCCATTTTCAAGATGGCCGCCAAAATACGTCAAAATTTTAACATTGTCCGATTTCAACGAAAATTGATTTCTATACAGATTTTGACGCTGCGAACAAGATGGAATCATCGAATTGGCTGCCACGGGCGACATCAGCTATTGCTTGCAATTGCAAATCTAGTTATGTCGCCCCAGACGAAGTCGGGGAGACATATTGTTATTGTTCCGTTTCTTTGTTATTATTATTAAGTGGCCCAAACGAAGTTTGGGAGACTTATTGTTTTTGTTGCGTTTCTTATTATTATTATTATTCTTTCTTTCTTCTCGTCCGGATGAACTTGTCCGGAGTAGATCTCAGAGACCTTTTAACCTAGAGCTTCGAAACTTTGTATCATGTTAGCCCCATGTATCTAATTTTGCATAATCTAAAAAATTTTTAGATTGGGGTCCATTAAGGGTACATTTGGGGGGCTCAAATAGGGGTGGGGTCCTCCATGTTAACCCTATGGGAAAATGAAATTTAGAATTTTTGTTCACCATTTTTTCACTGTATCTTGAAAACTAGTAACTGTAACTCCATAAAACTTCATAGGAAAGATGTTTGTCATGTGAGAAAGGGTCCCACAGGATTAGAAATTTCAAAATAAAAACCGTTGCCATGGAAACCAATTCATTGTTGTGGATAATGGAGCATCTGGTTGCCATGGAAACCAAGCCAAAAAGCTATAATTTTTGTTAATTAGTACTGTTGCCATGGAAACCATACAAAAAATTGAAACTTTGAGAAGACACGTTTATTATTTATAATTGTATTTTCATTACAGCTATATGTACTATTTAGGTTATAAGGGGAACCCCTGCCCAAATTTTTTTTTAAACAAGGTATGAAATTCATTGTTATGGATAATGGAGCATCTGGTTGCCATGGAAACCAAGCCAAAAAGCTATAATTTTGAGAAAAACATGTTTTCTGCTGTGTGTTATGTTTTGATTTCAACTATATGTATAAAGTAAATTATAAGGGGAACCCCTGCTCAAATTTTTTTTCAAAGGGGGTTTTAAAATGCCCAGGAATCCGATATGGGGGTTCGTTTGGGAGACTTTTGTGTTTCGCTTGCAAACACAGTTATAACTTGTTATTATTATTATTTTTATTATTCTTCTTTTTCTTTCCGGACAAAAAGTTGTCCGGGGCAGATCTCGGAGATCGCTCGTCCAATTTGGATGAAGCAGGAATATGGCTACCAATGTCTAGTTGTGCAGGAAGGTCTGAGAACTTCCAAAATGGCACCGTTGCCATGGAAACGGTAAAAAAGGCGGGAAAATCGACAAAATTTTGGGATAATTTGTCCGGGGCAGATCTTGGAGACCACACATTAGATCTGAATGAAACTTAGAATGAGCATAGATACTAATGTCTAGTTGTGCAAGAAGGTCTATGGATTTTCTAAATGGCACCGTTTCCATGGAAACCATAAAAAGGCGGGAAATTGACAAAAATCGTATTACAATTTGTCTGGGGCAGATCTCGGAGACTACTCATCAGATCTTAATGAAACTTAAAAGGAACATAGATACCAATGTCTAGTTGTGCAGGAAGGTCTGGGAACTTCCAAAATGGCACCGTTGTCATGAAACGGCAAAAAAGGCGGGAAAACCGACAAAATTTTGGGATAATTTGTCCGGGGCAGATCTTGGAGACCACTCATCAGATCTTAATGAAATTTAAAAGGAACATAGATACCAATGTGTAGTTGTGCAGGAAGGTCTAGGGATTTTCAAAATTGCACTGTTGCCATGGAAATGGTAAAAAGGCGGGAAAATTTAAAGTTCTCAGAACTGCATGAAAACTTGCAGAAATGTTGTATAGCATACAGGGAATTTGTTTTTAGTTTTAAAAAATTCAAAATGGCAACCATTGCCATGGAAACGGAAAAAAAGGCGGGAAAATTAAAAATTCTCAGAACTGCATGAAAACTTACAGAAAGGTTGTATAGCATACAGGGAGTTTATTTTTAGTTTTAAAAAAAATCAAAATAGCAACCGTTGCCATGGAAACAAAAAAAGCGGGGAAATCAAAACTGCCAAGAATTGCATGAAAACTTACACAGTGGTTGTATAGCATACCGGGAATTTGTTTTCAGTCTAAAATAGAATAAAATGACGACTGTTGCCATGGAAACACAAAAAGGCGGGAAAATTAAAAGTGCTCAGAATTGAGCAAAACTTCATGGAAAGGTTGTGTTGCATATTGAGAGTTGGTTTCTAGTCTCAAAAATTTCAGAATGCGGAAAATTGTCATGACAATTTGGAAAAAGACGGTAAAGATCAGAGTGCTATGAAATGAATGAAGTTGAAGGGAGTTTCTTGTTCTGAAGTCTGATTTGGGAGTTCGTTTGGGAGACTTGTGTATCAGCATCCTGATACAATTTCAATATTTCATTTTGCGTTGCAGTGCTGAATAAAAGCTGATGTTCACATTTTATTCATTCTTCTTTTCATTCAATTATTTGTATGTTCAAGTTGCTTCACTGCAAGTACAGATGTCGAAATTAAATAAGTATGTTTTATCGTGGAACTCTAACTGTTACAGTCCGCCAGGCAAAAAAAAATCAGTAACACGACAGTTATTTATAGCATACGTACTAGAATTTAAACTGACCCAATGTCATGTTGACCAATACACAATTTTGACCAATACACGATTCGGACTTTTATTGTCACTTTTATTTTGTACATAGAGTTAAAATATGTAGGACAAATTTCGTTCATGTTGACAATGTCTTTTTTAATTTCCAAACTGAAAACTCGCTGTTGCAAGTTCATGATTAAAGCAGCACCAACAATGATCAGTCCTTGCAAGCACCGATTTGAAACAACCTCGAATGACAAAAAAACATTTTTGTAAATGATCGGAACATTGACTCCCAGTCATTAGTTAAACCGATCACAAAAGTGTTTATATCAAGCAGTTTCACACCTCATGTAATAACATCAGTGTGAATAACGAATTTACCCGAAGTCTCACGATTGACCAGGAAGTTTTAGCAAAATATTAAGCAAATTTCCTCGAAAATTTGCAATAAAATGGCGTATACGAGAAAGTGCAGGCAAACTCAATATGTTAAAAGATAAAATTATTACTAAAGTCACCAACAGAACAAATTTTTATAAAGATAATTATACAGAACCACCACCTAAGCTGTCTCCTAACAGAGGTAAGTTAAAATTAAGAGATCTTCTTAGTAATAAATAAGTGTTTGTACCAGTCGACAAAGCCTCCAACAACGTTTGTATTATTTGAAAGAAATACTTTATCGATATTCAACAAAATGATTTTGTGAAGTCTAGTGCTTTCGAACTCACTAATTGTTATAAAAAAAAAAAAAAAAAAAAACTACAACGGTACTAAAAGTTCCACCTAAAGATAACACCTTTCCTACTATGTAGTGGGTTCCTAAGCTGTTTGATTTTGGCATCTCGTAACTGTTCTACCACTAATTTATCCATCCATTTAACCAGTGCATTAACCTGTATTACAGAGTTAGTTATCAAATACTGTGAAAAAACTTATCAAAACTCTGGTGTACGTTACTTGCGGAGGGTAAAAAAATCCTTTGAATTTTTACATATATTAAAATCAATAAAAAGACCTGTTTCGTCTATTGACAGTTGTGATTTTTCTGCACTTTATACATCCCATACACATGAATTGGTTCAATCAAAACTTGGGCAACTTATCAAATGGTCTTTCAAATTGTCTGGTCTACAGTTAATTTGTTGTAGTAAAAAGCAAGGATTCTTCTCTAATATCACTTACTAAAAGCATTGCTCCTGGTCTTGTAAGGACATCATTAAGGCACTGAATCTTTTTTTAGACAACATTTTTTGTTCGTTTTGGCAACATCGTTTATCAACAGGCCACTGGAATTCCAATAGGTACAAACTATCCACCTCTTATTGTAGATATTTTCCTGTTCTGATACGAACGGGACTTTATGAAAAAAAACAAAAACAACAGAATGGAACCGTACAAACCAGTTATCAACTTGTATATATAAATCAATTTTCAACGATAAAATCAATCATTTCGACGATATTCTTACTGTTGACAATCCCCAGTTTTTAGACTATGTCAAACTCATATATCACAAGAATTGAAACTTGATAAAACAAACAATGATTCTAAATACTGCCCATTTCTCGAAAATCGTTGACTCTGGTTAAATGAAAACTAAAATTTATGATGAAAGGGATGATTTAGATTTCACTACTACTAATTTCCCTTTCTTGATGGCGACGTTCCTATAGCTTCCATATGTGTATATATCTCAACTAGTACGATTCGCATGCGTCTGTACTAACTTTGACGACTTTAATGAATGTAACATATCACAACAAGGTATCAGATTTCAAAAAATGATAAACAAGCTTAAGAAATTTTATAGAAGATATGATCATTGTATATCGATTCGACTCGCAAACAGCCTATTACTAAGGGCATTTTTTATCCTTGTTTTAAGGAAATGTTGTTATAAATGTCAAAAACTGATAAAACATCCAAAAAAACTTGGACATCACTTACATTCTTCACGTAATAGGGGATATTTGCAGGATATTATTCATGATTCCGTTTAATTGGCTTTGGGATCCAATGACCTGGAGATTTTACAGGTATACTGGCCTCTCACTGATAATGCCGATGTCTACTATCATGGCCATCCATGATGATTCTTTATCAATCCCCTTCGGGAAGTTTTCACTTTGATTTTCCATTCCGTAGTGCGACAATGGTTTTCCAGCAGACTAGGCTCCTTGAGCTAGCCGGCAGTTAAGCGGCGAGCACTCCTTGACCCATCTTTCTAAATTACGTTGTGTTATTCTTTCCTTCTCAAAATTGTGGTCTACTTGTATTGGGATTTATTTGTATTTTTGTTATACTTTGGGGAAACGGTACAGAAAGGGTAGTTTTCGGTACCCATAAACCTCTTTAACTCTAACTGTAGCTCTTTTTAGCGCCGGTACCAAGTCCGGCTATCCGGAGTTCCTTTTGTTGTCTGTGTTTGCCGTTCGTCATTTTATTGTTTTTCATGTGTAGTTCGCTGGTATATTGCGGCATGTGATTGTAATTTTCGGCCATTGAAAGTGTTTCCTGTTATCTTTTCTACATTAAAATGATGTCGAAATGTGAAATCCTAAGGTTATTGCAACAAAAGCTATAGAATACAACATTTATATAGATTGGTGTGTGCAAAACAAAGCAATACACCACACTCCTTGTGTTATTTGAATCAGACTTAATACACATACTTATTTTTCTGTTGAAGGTAAACCAAGATCCTCGGTAAGTACAAGAAATAAGATACTTATTTCCGTTTATTTAATATTAAGTTAACTTAAAAAACTAACATTGACACAGACAATATACAATTGTATCTCGCAAGCATAAACACTGATCAGAAGGGAGTACCCGTAAAATTTTAACCTAAAGTAAGAAATTCATTTCACAAACGTTTTCATCTTGAGAGGGTTCTTCGTGCAAGCAATGTAGCTCCGTCCTAAGCTGATTTTGGCTTTACATTTTAGACACTCTTGGTAATTTGTTCCCTATCAGCTTTAACACATATTTTCGGACGTCGTATTTTTTAACATTAAAAAATGTTTCAATTTCCTTTGCATAAAAAAAGAAGTTCTGTCAAAAATTATTTTCAGTTTCATTCTAATTGTGCTGTTGGTATTTATGGCATTCGTCACAAAAAGGAAAATTGCAATATAATTGATTTTTTTTTCACTATCAGTATTAAATAATGTTTGCTTCGAAATTCCGTTGCTCTCACTTTAATGCATTTTGATGGTATGTTTTTGCTTTGATATCCTTTGGAATATCCTCAATTAAAGTTATACAATTTCGTTTATTTCCAATCCACATCTCTGCTTTGTTCCTTTTTAAACTAGACCTGACAATATATCAAATATTTCAATTTCAATCATGTTTTTTTTAGAAACATCTATTTAATAATAAAACAAAATGGCATGATGTGCGCCAACTGATATTATGTACCAAGGAAGCTTTCTTTCTTTCTTAAGTTTGATTCAGTTCCTTAATACCACTGGTTATTATTTCGGAAATGCAAAAATGTTTTACTGAGATTACAGAAAGTAAGGTCGATAAAAGGCATTTTGGCGAATCCCTATTGAATTTTTTAGCATTTAAGATATCCGTTGCTTTTTCACAACACAATTTTGAATATTACAATTATACAAAATTTTACCAATCTAATGAAATATTAAATCCAAAATGCATCAATACTTTATTGCGTAATTTTCTGTTGAATACTTTAATAACATCCGCAAATATATAATAACAGCATATACATGTACTTTGTGTTTCAGTCAGCCGTCATATCTTGTATTTTATTATTTTTTTTTATATACATATAAATTTATTTGGTATATATCCGGCTTGGATATATATGCTACAGTAAAAGTGCATAATTAGTGAATATACATAATTACTGAAATTTCAGTAAATATGTATAACTACTACGGAATTTTCTCAAATTTTTCCTACAAATTAACTGACTTGTTTTCAGTAAATTTGTATAAAATTTTGAAATAGTGCCGAATGTTAATAATTTTGCCAAATATTAACGGGATATGAAATGTTGTATCTGAAAAACTTCTGAAAATATACATATTATAATTGCATTTGATTTTGTAAAGCATGTCAGTGAACAAGCAATAAACTTATGAACTAATGAAATTGTGGGACAAGCTTCAAATTTTGATTTCAAATCATTATTGTGGTGAAACATTTATTTTCTAAATAAAATTCTAGTTGACTTGTTATTCTACATGGTAAAGAGAACATTATTTTTTTTAACATGTTCCATTGCTACAACATTTTGCATGAAATGTGTGAAAAAAGTTTTTAATAAGTTAAAAAAGAGTTTCTTAGAACTTATGCGATAGCAAATTGTAAGAGGTGTCATTTGGTCACTAGTCTTGTATTCATACTTTGAAATCATTCCGAGATTACAGATTCACTATTTCAAAAGGGGGTTGTTTCAGAATATAACTTCTGGAAATTGGAAATTTGGAAAGAACTCGTTTCGGGTTAAGAAATCAGGAGTAGGATATAGTTGGATACCATAATAGCATGTTTCAAGACGATAGAAAAATCTTAATCTTAATGATGAAACTAATCAGGGTCGACACAAATTGGCTATGGATGAAAACATCATCAATATATTGGTCAAATATTATTTCAGGTAAGCCAGAGAAACTACCTTTCTAGTCATAGAAAAATTCTGAATGGTGATAACTTTCCATGGCTAAATCCTATTAAATGTATTTTTGATAACTGTGGCCTATCTTATATATGGAGTGATCAAAATTTCATAAGCCGGCCATGGCTCCATAATTCAGTAAAACAGATATTGTTAGACCAGTATAACCAAACATTGATCACTTGTTTTCAAAATTCACCAAAAGCGCTTAACTATCGCATTTTCAAAGAAAAATTAGAATTTGAAAACTATTTTAGAGTTTTAGACCACAAAAAAGACATCAGTTTATGCAGATTTAGAACAACTAATCACAACCTACCCATTGAATCGGATAGAAGGAGAAATGTAGCCAGAAATGATAGAAAATGTTTACTCTGTAACTCCGATGAGATCGCAGATGAATTTCATTACCTGTCTGCCTGTTCTGTCTTTAAAATGATCGATGTATATTTTTAAAACATAATCTAAGAATACGTCCAAATATATTGAAAATGAGCGATCTTATGAAAACTAATAACCATTCAGAATTAAACAAATTGTGTAAATTTATTGATATTATCAAAAAATTAAACTCTCCCAGGTAAAATATTTAGCATATGCTCAGTATTGTTTTGTATTGATTTGTATTTTATTATATTGTATTATCGTAACCTGTATAATCAACTGTACATGTAAAAAATTTGTTTTCTCTATACCACTGTACAGAGGTTTATTGAGAAATAAAGAAACTTGTAAACTTGTATCATAATAACACATCTACATACTTGATTCAGAATTGAACACAGAATTAGAAGAGTAATCATATACACAATTACACACACTGAACGTACAAAAAACATTAATTTTTTAACATTTATTTGAATTAGAAATTTTGACAAAATATTCCAGGAGTTCAGGCGTTTCAACTTCAAGAGCAGGATATTTGGACTTATGATACAAATTTACTACGATTTCGGTATTTTGTCACTTTAACACCATTAGGGTCGATACCCACTGTTAATCCTCAAAGGGATCAACAGGCTAGTCTGTTATGTAAAACCATCCCCAGAAATTCTCCTCACCTTAAGCAAGTACGAGTTATCTTTCTTGTTTTACCTTTCATAATTAGTGAAGGTGACAATCGAACAATTTACATATTCTGATTAGACTATCACACAGTGAACTATCATAAAACAACACACCTGATTAATCATTTTGATTTGCCTGTTATAAAATTAACTGAATGTGTTAAACAGTAATGTTTTATCAAAGACGAATTTTATATATACATTACATAATAATACATATAAAACAAGACTAAAAAGTATGTGCTATTCTAAAAAGAATAACAAGAGACTATATTATTCACAATATTATAAATTTAAAGTAATTATATCGGCCGGAATCAATTTGCGCCAATTAGATATTTTCATAGATAGAAACTGCGCCACGATTTTGAATTTGGTAGGTATAAATTGCGCCAGTAAGCATAATCTAATTGCGCCACCCCTACCTGTATAGATCTGTATACCTACTTGTATCCAATCTCGGTTTTCTATGTTCAATACCAGATGATATTTTTGCCGATGCTACCTTTAAGTGTTGCCCAAATTATTTTTTAACAACTATACACAATCTATGGATTTAAAACCTTTGATTTTTTGTTTATTTTCGTCCCAAACTGAGATATGCTACAAAAGGATGTTTACATTGATTATCGAAATTTGTAGGAGGTTTGATTGAACCCTAAATATTGGCATTATCCATCTTGATTTTGAGGATGGAATGCATGTTGCTATGAGGGACATGTTTCCTTGAGTTATTATAGGCTCCATCTCGGTCAATATAATAGCCAAAGGACTTGCAAAACAGTACAACAATAGAGCCTATTTACTATTAGAATGACTTTAACTCGCCAATAAATAATGAAAGGATATGGAGTACCGTACAAATACATGGTAGAACCAAGCAAAGGAACAACGTTTTTATTATTGTTCTTCATCTTGAAGTCACCATGATGCCTTCAGCAAGGATCTTTGCTAAAACCTCATAGTAAGTTCAAGACGGCCCCTAACAACTGTTTGGGTGGAATTCTTTGCTAATTGTCGAACAACGCTACATCCATGTGTTTTGTGGTCATGGTTGCTAGATCGTCAACAAACAAATTAAACTGGCAAAGTAATAATCCGTTGCCCGACAAAAGCACTAGTGTCATAAGCTACTGGACAATTACAACATATAAACAAATACAGGGCACTCAAGAAAACTTGGCATGATAGAATAGTGAGACGTGGGCACTATAACCAGGTGGTCAGAATAACATTTGGAAACCAAAAAAAATGTACGAAATGTGTATGCTGCCGGTCCTAAGCCCGAATAAAAACAGGAGGGATGTCTTATGCATTTAAATAAAGTCACCTTACCTGTACTTACCTGTTGTTACAGGTATATTTTTCATTGGCGCAATTTCTATCTAGGGTGGTCCAAAATAAGTGGCGCAATTAGAGTACTGGCGCAATTTGATTGTGGCGCAATTAGATTCATTTTTGGCGCAAATCGAGTTCGCCCATTATATCTACATATAAATTTAAGACACGTGAACAATATAAAAAAAAACTAGTACGCTTTGATAAAATATTACTGCAAGTTTTGGCAACTAAATGACATAAATCCCAATTTTCGAATAAAAATGCAATTTTTTCCCTAATCCGATAGCTGTATAAATTCATTACAGTGATAAGAAACATTTGTAAACATTGATTCTCTTAAATTTTCATATAGCAGACATTCTAAAATAAAATGTTTTTCATCCTCTATCAATAAACTAAAACAAACTCGTTCTAGTATATCTTTTCTATTATACCGACAAAACGAATGTCTCTGGTGTGATTTGTCCATCATGTATTTCTTCGTTGTGTGTTTTGTTTGGATTACGATATGTTGATATCCATTTCATTTTGTTTGAAATCATTATTTTGGAATATCGAAAAGGGAAGCTTCTAAAAAGAAAACTAACAGCAATAAAAGAACACTATTTTATTAAAAATATTATCGACAATGCGTGTTTACAAATACTCGTTGGTTTTTGATTGATAATATCGTCTTTTTTTAGTCCCCTACCGGCTTCGCCGAAGGGGACTTTAGGTTTGCACTCTGTCAATCTGTCAGTCCGTCAGTCTGTCAGTCTGTCACTCCGTCCGTCAGTCCGTCACACTCAGTTTTCCGGACTTTAAGAGATATTTATCTAATATTTGGTATGTAAGTCTACCACTATGAGTTACAGATCAAGTTTGAGTTTGGTTCCGGTTCATTGATTTTGGGCCGAGCTATGGGCCTTGGACTTAAAACATTTGGGTAAATATAGGTTTTCCGAACTTTTTTTCTAAACCGTTACAGATATTAAGCTAATATTTGCTACGTGAGTCTACTGCTATGAGTTACAGACCAAGTTCGAGTTTGGTTCCGGTCCATTGATATTTTACGGAGTTATGGGCCTTGGACTTAGAAAATTTTGGTAAAATATAGGTTTTCCGTACTTTTTTTCTTAGCTGTCCAGATATCAAGCTATATTTGCTATGTTAGTCAGCCACTAAGGGTTACACATCTTGTATGAGTTTGGGTTTGGTCCATTGATTTTTGATGGGGTATGGACTTTTGTCGTAGAAAATTTTGGTAAATTATAGGTTTTCCTGACTTTTTTCTAAACTTTTCCAGATATTGAGCTATTATTTGCTATGGGCCTTGGACTCGGAAAACTTTTTTCTTTAACTAGGTTTGCAGGTATAACACAGAATCATGCCACCGGTAGGGGACTTCTGTATTGCCTTGCAATACGATCCACACTTGTTCATTCTCCTGTGTGCTGTAATTTATCGATTTTCCACATTTTGAAATAAAAATTATGCAATATGTTGAAAATGGAAATAAGACAAAATAAAAATTATTCGGATTTGGTGATTTTGAAATTATTACATACTAAAACAAACTCATTCTTGTATATCATACAACCCACCCTTTTTTCGTGACTACTTTTTTCTATGTTAAATTTCTATCAAAATTGGGTAATAAATAGTAATTGAGAAAATGTGTCATATTGGAATGTTTTCTTAACTAATTAAAGGTCAATTTGACAATAGGGGTAATAAAACATTCATCATTGTTGATGTTGACTTCAAACGTAATCATTATGAAAACATTTGATGAAATATTGTTTAAATACATTTGTGTGTGCATCTGATTTTATTAAATTCCATGAACAGTTGAACAGGTGATTATTTTTCGAATGTTTCGTGTTTGATTGATTCCTAATGAAAATAGAGATATCGGGAACATTATAGGCTACCGTCAAAATAACTAAATACCGAAGTCACTGTGAATTTATTTTCTGCATATGCACATTTCGACAACCTATGTCTCATCAGTGCAGATAAAATCTAAACGTTTGGAAGACCATAAACTCAAAGATGTTTGAAAACTGATAGAGAACAAATAACCAAAGTGATCTAAATTTAAAGCCAAATCAGCTAAGGACAGAGCTATGCATGAGGGAGATACTCCTTAGTTTTCAACATAATTCACAAAAAATTAGATATTGTAAGGTTCCAAAAATAATCGGCTTTCGGGTCAGCACCGAAGTACTGACTACTGGGCTGGTGAATACCCTACTAACAGTCCACCAGCAGTGGCATCGACCCAGTGGTAACAAATAACTAAATACCGAAGTCATTGTGAATTTACTTTCTGCATATGCGCATTTCGACAAAAATGAATCTTTCTTTTTTAATTTCACATAGTAAGAATTATTGCGAAAATCATATCTTTTTATCATATTAAATATTAATTTACATTTACTTCTTATTTCATGTATTTCTTTCTTTTAATTTTTCTACATTACAATTTTTAATTTTCAAGTGGTTTGTTCCGAAAAAAGATAGGATAAGATTTATGCATAAACTTGGACGGAGCTCGAGGTACCCGTATGGACTAACATGTAGAAATATATTCCGCTATTAACTCGGGAATACACAGTTCATATCAAATGGAACTTTTTTGTAAAGTTATTAAGTAATGAAAATAAAATACTTTTGAAAATACTGCCCATCAAACAAAGAATCATATTTTGATAGGAAAATTGTGAGTTTTTTAAATGGGCTTCAGATACCAAATGGAAACTAGAGGAGGAAATAAATATAATAATTTTCTTTTTCAAAGTTACAAATGCTAGAATATAAATAAGGGTGTATGCATCACTGTAAATGACATAACACATTAACCTAATTACAATCCAAATATACATGTACTTAATTAGCCTGATGACGCAGTTACCTGTATGGACTTTAGAAGACAATTTTTGCTCTGGTTTCGAGAATGCACAAATCCACTTTTAACATAAAATGGAACTATTTTGGAAAGCAAACTGAAAATTGAAAATAAGATAGACTAACAAATTAAACTTCAGACAACACAGTAGTATGAACGCCGGAATTGACATTAAAAGAAATAAAAAGAAATTAAGATGTAAAACCGGACAAAATGCCATTTTCCATATTTCGGCTTCATATCTTTTGAGAACCAAAGGTGCAAATTTTAAATTAAAAAGGAAATATCTAAACATTAACCAATTTTCAATCTGGAAACACTAAACAGAAATAAAATGATGGAACTGTTTGCTTATATGAACCCGAATGTTGGCATTAAACAGAAATATCCAAAAAATGCACCAAAATGCATTTTCCCCATTACTCTCCATAGTAATTCTAGGCTGATTAAACATTAGTAGTATATAACAAATAAATGTGTAGGTTTTCGGAAACACGTTTTTTGATATTCCAGCACCCGAGACCCGCTTTAAGTACCCCAGAAGTACACAACAAAAAAAAAACGTGTTTACGATTTTTTTTTTCTACAGCGGTTGAAACTCTGCTTTAAGCATTCCAGAAGTCAAAAGTAGTATATAATAAATAAATCCGTAAGTTTTCGGAAACACGTTTTTTGTTTCTACAACGGTTGAGTCTTTACTTTAAGCACTCCAGAAGTAAAAAGTAGTACACAACAAATAAATCCGTAGGTTTTCGGAAACACGTTTATTTATTCTCCAACGGTTGAGACTTTGTTTTAAGCAGTCCAGAGGTATATAACTAATAAATGTACTCACGTTTTTCTACAACGGTTAAGACTTTACTTTTAAGTATCAAATTTTGGACTTTCTTTATCATTTTCCGGCGGAATTTTAATCTCACCTATTTTTGTTTTTTCCTTGTAAAAAGTATTCACAATATTTAAAATATTTTCAAATTCTTCTCCGGAAATTTTCTCATCTTTTAAAGCCTGACTTATTTCGTTTGCAACCTTAAACTCAAACTCTCTTGTCAAAGCAAGTCTTTTCTCCAATTGTTTTTGTCGTTTTTTCTTTCTGTTGGAAAACGCATTTAAAATAAGAATAGTAATAGAATTTATTACAGCCAACGAACTCAACGGAGCACCAGCCATTATACCAAAACCTGAGGCCGGAATACCTACTGCAGAGCCAATTGTAATAATATTTAAACTTGTACAAATGGTAAGCGCAGATGATATAATGTTGGCTGTTCGTTTGTTTTTTTCTAGTTTCTTTTCACATGTCCGAACTTCTGAACATAAATCTTGCTTCAAGCTGTCCAAGACACGACTTCTAAACTCTGTCATATTTTTATATAAGAAAGAAAATGATAATTTAATAATAAAAAATGTTTAGAGGAACACAGTTCTGCAATCAATATGAGTATTGTAACTTTTTACTAGACACTCCCATAAGAACCCCCCCGAATGGACAAGTCAAAACGGATTATAAATTTAGTATAAACGATAGGGCTTCGTTTTATGACTGGTACAATGGGTATTTTTTGATCAAGTTCAAAGTAGATAAACTAGCTGACGGAACAGCACCAGATAATGACACAGTATCTGTTATTTCAGATGTAACCAATTTTTTCAGTCAAATGACAGTCAGACAAAATGGAAAAATAGTGTACGACTGCAACAACCTATCACTTGCAAATCACGTCAAATCACTACTCACACTTTCAGACGGATATGTGAGTAGTCTAGGCAAAAACAGCTTTATTTACCCGGATAATGTTGCAACTACTGATGACAATTCAGGGTTTAAGGCGAGAACCGCGCTCACAAATGCACTTGCAGAGGTAACAGCAGAAATACCACTGATCAGATTTTCATTCTTTCAATCACTAGAACAAAATCTTTTACCCCCAGCACAGATGGGAATAACCGTAGAAATAAACAGCGACAATTACTTGCTGTTCAAGGCCGCTGGTGCTGATGACAGTAGAGTTGTAATTACACACTTTGAACTTTGGATCCCCAGACTAAAACTGAATTCTGTCTGTCTGTCGTCCGTACTTCAGAATTACATGAAACCGAGGCGGTGGACATACCTAAGAGAATCCATTCACACTAGTAGCTCGAGTCAATCTGCTGAAGGGTCGTACCGCATTACAACAGGAATAAAACACCCAAAACACGTTATCATATTCTTACAAAGAAACGGGAAGAATAATGATCAACTCCAAAATCCTCTGTTACTCGACACTTTCAAAGTAAATGCAGCAAACACAAATTGTACCCTCCTGACAGCTAGATTAGAGGTTGGCGCCTGCACGTTTTACCCGGAAACGGGATATAGCTCGACTCAAATCAGCAGAATCTTCAAAGATGCCTGTGGTTTTAAGCCTAACGCAAGCAACGACTATGACACCGGGAACATGCTTACCCTTAGCAACTTTGGTTCTCTATACGGACTAATCTATTTTGATTTGACTTACCCAGACGAATCGGTGAGTATGGACAATACATCTCTGACTCTACATTACAGACTGAACATTCCCCCAGCCGCTGCCTACCGAATCTTTGCTCTTGTACTGAACGAAGAAGATATAATTTTGGACACAATTGGAAATGATATAGTAATTATCTAAGGTATTAAAAAAAAGAGTAAATACGTTAATTATAGTCTTGGTTTATCCGAAGGTTAGAGAAAGAATTTAGCTAAAGCATACAAAAACATATCTTCTCTAACATTAAGACTAACAAACAACCAATTAACAGGGGACTTTCCTACTTTCAAAAACACAGAAAGAACAATTACAGACAGCACACAAACAGAAATTAGGTACTGGTCTTAGAATCACAAAAAGACAACAGACCGGTGGATTCCTTGGTATGTTAGCCAGTTTAGCAGTGCCATTGCTGGCCGGCCTAATGGGCAAAGGACTACAAGTCGAACGTCCATCTGGTAGAGGACTACAAGTAGACAGCGTACGCAGACCCTACGTCATGCAAAAAAGTGCCTACGGCAGACGCTTGAACCGCTTACTAACTTTGAAATTTTAGACTGGGTTGATAAACTACGTATTACCTCTTTCAGGGGGGTTTATAGTAGGGACAATCTACCACAAAGACCAAACAAGAATGAGTGTGGTATTCTTAATTTGGACGTTACAAGTGGTGCCGGTACTCATTGGGTGTGTTGGGACTTTCGTAATAAGAGGAATATTTACTTTGATAGTTATGGTCTTTCACCACCACAAGAATTTATTGACTATATAAAGGGTAAATACAGTCGTAACACAATCCAGTACCAACACAAACTAAGTGTTCTATGTGGCTACTTCTGTCTATTCTTTCTACGAGAAGCACAAGAGAAAGACATCTACGATATAATGTACAAAGACCTTGGACTTACCCACCAAGAACAAATTAGATAGGGTTTGTAGGAGTCATGATCTTTGTTATGATGCGCAGCACGACAAACAAAAATGTGACAAGAAGATGATGTCTGACCTAAAACAAGTAAAACCATCATCAGTCGGTGAAGCTGTAAACAAAAAGATAGTTCAGGGTGTAATAGGAGCAAAAAGCAAACTGGGACTCGGTGTTAAAAAAAAGGAGAAAATTAAGTGGACAGACAAACTAGCAGAAGAACTACATAAGCAAGCAAAAAGAAAGTTCCCTCTCAGACAAGTAAGAGTATCACATGTCGATTACACCTGGAGTGCAGATCTCGTAGACATGCAAGCTTATTTCAGAGATAACAAGGGGTACAAATACTTACTAAATGTGATTGACGTATTCAGCAAATATGCTTGGAGCGTTCCACTAAAATCAAAGACTGGACAAGAAGTGGCTATTGGATTCGAGAGCATACTAAAAGAGGGAAGAACTCCA
>MJUU01037110.1:0-31446 GCA_002080025.1 Modiolus philippinarum | reverse complement strand
GAGGTTTATGTGCTATGTCTATCATATGGTAGACAGTCCACATAAATCCATGACGTATATACAATGTCTAATAAATCCATAACGTATACGGTAAATTTGTCATACAACAATTGACAAAGCAGAAAAATAATAAATCTTTATTATATCCCTGAAAGAACACACACAAATTCCTCCAGAAGTTAACTCCGAGAAAAGTTTAGTCCAGCATGGTCTGAATAACCTGCGCACATATCCTTCCTTGGTGTGATTAGTCTAGAATATTCTTCCCAGTTGCTGTTTTTTATATCCTGATTTATAATATCACTGTTCGTATTGTAACTATCCATTATTATTATTTTTTCCTCTGGTTATTTCGGCTTGTTCACCAAGTGCTGTTCATCGTGACAAACCTAAAATAACATACCGAATGGAAATTTACTTGATAACTTGGCAACAGGTTGACATCGTATTGATTTTGTTGCGTTGCGAAATTTCACTGCGGCGTATCGATTACCTATTAGGGGTACAAAAAGGATATTAGATATATTTTAACAAGTTAAGAAAACGTAATTTTGTATATGAAATATTTTTTTTGTCATTAAAAATAATTTGTAAAATAGATTTTAATAAGAAAACGTATTTTGTCATTAAAGTAATTTGTAAAATAGATTTTAATAAGTTAAGAAAACGTATTTTGTATTTCCCGATCAAAACAATGAAATATTTTCTTGTCTGGTAAGTTAAGATACAGAAAAGAATATTTATTTTTATTTATTTCAACAAGCGTATTTTTGAGACTTGAAGTTCTGAAGATAAAAGTTCTCTCTCCTTTTTACTCGAAAAATTATACACTACGTAGAGATTTCAATTCAGATGACAGTCTTTGGGTATTCGAAAATAGGATGGACTCAAATAAATTACGCTCATTTTCTTATGCCTTCCTCCTATAAAGTATTTTACAATAGAAGATTGATCAACTTTATCATTAGATACTTGCACCAAGTCTTCCAGAGACACTCCTAGTTTTTCCGCTATTTCCTCGAATCTTCGAATTAATTCCTTGTAATAATGCTGCGTAAAGAATAATTTTGTCGTAATACAATAAGGGTTTAAATAAAAGGTGCATTAGCAAATTTGTTTTACCTGGTCCACTCGGCCCAACAATAAGTAAACGGAAAAAATCACTCGGATTATTTTTTACTCCTTGTATTGTTTTAAAATTATTCGTGTCAGACTTTTCCGGGAAATATCTAGGAATCGTTGTCATTTTTTATAACCTAAAGATTTATGAGATAAATAAAAACCATAAAGTTGTTTTAGGTAGGAGTGCTTAAAAGTAAAGTCTTAACCGTTGTAGAAAAACGTGAGTACATTTATTAGTTATATACCTCTGGACTGCTTAAAACAAAGTCTCAACCGTTGGAGAATAAATAAACGTGTTTCCGAAAACCTACGGATTTATTTGTTGTGTACTACTTTTTACTTCTGGAGTGCTTAAAGTAAAGACTCAACCGTTGTAGAAACAAAAAACGTGTTTCCGAAAACTTACGGATTTATTTATTATATACTACTTTTGACTTCTGGAGTGCTTAAAGCAGAGTTTCAACCGTTGTAGAAAAAAAAAATCGTAAACACGTTTTTTTTGTTGTGTACTTCTGGGGTACTTCAAGCGGGTCTCGGGTGCTGGAATATCAAAAAACGTGTTTCCGAAAACCTACACATTTATTTGTTATATATTACTAACATTGATATTTTCGCGCACGCGCAGTTGCCAATGAGGAGAATTTCTGCCCATGCTCTGTTTTTCAATTTCTTTTGTTTTATTATTACGTCATATGGGTTATTTGTACTGTTCAAGTTTGATGCAGTTCTTGTCTCCCAAATAATTTGATAAATATCTGCACCAAAGGGCATACAAATTTGTTGCATTCGGTATTTTCCCATTTAAACAAGCAATAATAACTGATTCCTTCGACATGAATTCTTAGGAAAACAAATAAGGTATGCATTTGGAAAAGTTCGACAAATATGTAATAGCGGATGTAGTCCAATCTGATCTTGCAGTGATTTGGAACAGGGACCCGGTCATATGTTATTGGGAAAATTAGCGGATAAATTATTTTAATTAGGAAAACAATTTTCACATATTTAACCTTAACAGAAGCTGAAATACTGCTGAAAGTGGTGCTAAACCCAAAGCAAACAAACAGGAGCAATATTTTAACAACTGAAGTAAAAAGCATAATATGTTCGGAAAGTAACCAAAAAAAAAAAAAAAAAAAAAAAATAAATAAGCAATACAAATATATTATTTAATAATAAAAATATCAAAGAACTGGTTCTAGATAGAGAAACACATGAAAAAAAAAACATTATGTTAGAAAGTGTTTAACTTTAATTTGCAATTGGGAATTTCTGGGCATGGATTGGAAAAAGGAGCATTTTTGCCATTGGGACTGGGTCAATATTCAACCCAAATTGTTCAGTAGGAATATTACTGCCTTGTAAGACTAAATATGATGTTCCCGTGAAATACAGTGTTATATATTTTCATTTCATGTAAAAAAATCTTAATTGCTATTTTATATTTAACTTTTGATATTATCATAAGTTGTTGAAATGATCATTTTCAGAAGCTAAGTCTACAGTACCTTTGGTATCGGTCCCAATTAATTTTTATCAAATTACATGAAAAAGTTTCAAATAGCAAAATATCGAGGTGACTGTGAATTTTGATTCTGCATATGCTTTTACAATAACATTTCAGTTATTACACAAAATTTCTGCTCTGAATTTCAGTAATTATACATAATTCCTGAAAATTTTAGTAATTATATAGAATTTCTAAACATGCTTGTTATTATACATATTTAATGAAATTTTCAGTAATTATGTATAATTCCTAATTATACATTTTTACTGTAACATATATAGATAACCTGTGTTAAAATTGTTTAAACTTCATCAAATTGAAGAACTTAAAAGGAAAACGAATTAGTTATAGCATTGAAAATATCCCAAATCTAGCAAACATTATCAAAGAAATAAACTGTTAAAACCACGACATGCGCAACTAGAGGTTGTCGTCTTTGTTGGATAACGATGGTTTCGATGGCACAAATCTGGGGGTTCCGCTGGTTTTGATGGCACATATCCGGGGGTTTCATTGGTTTTGATGGCACACATCCGGGGTTTATGTTGGTTTATCAGTGATATCATATCTATTAATAGCATGTGTATCAGGCGATCAATTATAGCCAATCAGCTGTTGTTTATATTTAGAAGGGTATATATATATATAGTTTTAGGAAATCGCGTGATCTGGTCATTGTACACCAGTTTGTTGTAAATATCGACAGAAGAATTGAATATTACGGAAGCGTATTGATGCCATATGGAGAAAAAAAAATATATATGAAATTTTTTTCTTCATGTGGCATCAATACGCTTCCGTAGAATATAAAGAATTTATAAATTCTTGTACTTTTATGGAGTTATGATGTTACAATTTGGATTTTATTCCTTTGTGTTAACATTCCTCGAAGTATTTTTTTTAAAATTGATACAATTTGGATTTAATTACGTCGTATTAATCTTTTAAATGGATGCAGATGTTGTACTGATCGGACATAGCATTGGCAATTTATTTAACACGTTTCAGTCACTCGTGTTTGGGTCCGCCCAGTTTATGTATCCGGCCGGATACAGAATGTTAACATTTTGGGTCCGGGGCAAAAATAATGAAATAAAGTCTTATAAATGTAAGATATTACTGACTAATATGAAAACAATTGTGTCAAGACCAAAACATTTAAAGTTTTCGCTTATTTGTCTCTTCCAAACCAACTAGCCTAAACAGGTATAAAATAGCACAACAAAAATAGTATCATTACTGACATCGGCGATGGACATTTGCGCAAAAAGGTAGGACATTTGCGAAAAAAAACTAGGACAATTGCGCAAACGAAAAGAGAACATCTGCGCAAACGAAAAGATGACATTTGCGCAAACGATAACTGACTTCTGTTTTAATGATTTTTACCTAATTGCGCAAATCTTTCTACAGCATATTTTTTATTCACATGCCCTCTTCCGTAGGCGTCAACCGGACTTTTTTCGTTGCCTCCTGTTCACCACAAGGAGGTTGAAGTAGGATTCTGAGCAAAAAGTTAGTAGTTCGTAAATATTTATAAAGTATCTCAAATACAATTTTAAAACGTAATTCTATCACTTCTTACAGTTTAATAATCTATTTACAAGACTAGTCTAGCTTTGAATATATTATCCATGACGGTAACTTGAAGTGGAGTCGTGATATTTCATCATTGGNCAAAAAAAAAAAAAAAAAAAAAAAAAAAAAATATGTGAGTTTACTGTCAAATGCTGAAAAAAATTAGGGTCGGTTGGTCGGAAAGTTTTTTTTTTCATTATTTTTTTTAATTTTTGAAATCGGCAATAATCCGGATTTTTTACGTGTTTTCTCCGGTTCGGTATCAATTTAGTCTTTACCCAAACCGCTAGTCATGTAATCTGGGTCATTTTGTTGTCATTGACTTTAAAAGGTATCATACCACCATTGATTTTTCCCTATTTGTCTTTGTTAAATTGGTCATTTTCTGAGAACCATAGCACATTTACTATCCTTCCAAATAAAGCGAAACTTCTTACCTAATTAATTAGATATATTATGAGCCTCCACAAAAATTTTGAGGACAACTTTCATTTAATATAAGAAAATGCCCTCCACCGGAAGTATACTACTATCAAAAATCAACTTCACTGCCATTCCGTGAAATGGTCATGTCATTGTTTTCACAACAAAAAAAAAATATTACAACTGATAGGAATAAAATTAAGATTTTTTCTGGTACCTAAGATGTTCAGCTTTCAAACAGTATGCATGTTAATTACATTGGATACAGAACTATTTCAATCATCCCATAGAAATATCCATACTCCATTGATAAGTACTATTTCAACCTTTGGCGGATGAATTTCCTTTTGGTGGTATGATACCTAAAGGGCCTGTTTTGTCTAATGAAATAAGCTTATATCATATATATTTTTACTTCTATGTTTTTCCAGTGATTCTGCAAAGTTTGATTAAGATCTGGTGAACACTTTAAGAGAAATTCACAAAATAATGAGACTCTATATCACGGTATTACAATCTGGTAATGAGACTTTTGGGATATGAGCCTATTGTCAGTGACTGAATGAATAAAAATTTCAACAAGTGTCCTAAATGCAACTTGTTTGTGGTCAAAAAGCATGGCTAGACTATATATGTGGCTTTCTCTTAGATGTAAGATATACTTAGTAAATAACTGGTGTCATGGCCCCCTCTCCCCACCCCCAACTCCGTATATCATTATTCTTCAAGTAATGTGTTTTCATTAGCTAAACCTGCACTTATATCAGTTTGATTTCATATTTAGAATCAAACTGTTTGATAAGTTTGCAGATATGAAGCATGAGGTCCATCAAAGTGTCAAAGTGTTAAAAGCTAGTCAAATTGTAAGGTCTGATATTTCAATAACTTTAATTTGTTAGCTATTAATTGCTTAAACACAGTGTATACTGTATTTTGCAGTGACTAGAATGCAATTAATTATGGAAAATAAAATTTACAGTCATTCTGGTATGGATATATCAGGTTTTGTCCTTTTTTTTCTGAAAAAATTCCATCGCACCAATGTTTCAGCTCCAGTGTGATAATAAAAAGCTTTTAATGTCAAAGGTGGCTAAAAAATGTGAATTTGGACCTAACTTGATGGTTTTGTACCAAAATAAACAAGACAGAGGCAAATTCTAATTTTTGTGATTTTTCACTTAAAGGGACTTTTTTTTTCTAATGAAATTGGCTTATATCATATATATATTTTTTCTGTGTTTTTCCAGTGATTCTTCAAAGTTTGATTACTTTCAGAGAAATTCACACACAAAATAATGAGACTCTATATCACGGTATTACAATCTGGTAATGAGACTTTTGGGATATGAGCCTATTGTCAGTGACTGAATGGAAAAAATTCAACAAGTGTCCTAAATGCAACTTGTTTGTGGTCAAAAAGCATGGCTAAACTATATATGTGGCTATTTTTTAGATGTAAGACATACTTTGTAAATAACTGGTGTCATGGCCCCCTCCCCCACCCCCACCTCCATATACATCGGCAAACGAATACCGAAGCAAGAACGAGAAAAGGGGAAATTCTAAAATCATAAATCCAAAATCACGGCAATTCACAGCAACACGAATTGAGACAGTATGACAAAGACAAAACAAATAAACAAAAAGAACAAGAACGTCATTAAACTAAAGCACTAGCAGTGTGAACCCCTATAAAAACTGAGGTATCATCAGGTGCTCCGGAAGGGTAAGCATGATCTGCTCCAAGGGTGGCACCCGTCATACTGCCAGTGAAAAGTCCGGTTTTGTCACAGTCGTTGTTAGTCCGGTAACAAACTCTGGATCTACCCAAAGATATCTGTTCTCATTTGTGAAACCGAAACATTGTAATGGTCTGTCAAATCGTGGTGACGACCGTAAAACTTCTGTAGTGACAATTGCAACAGTGACTGAACATACCCTTGATGTATAAGTTTTTGAGACAGTAATTTCGCTCTGTTGACAAAATCGCTGTACGAACTACAGGCACGACAATAGCGAATAAGTTGTGAAATGTACACGCCATATGCCGGGGAAGTGGGAATATTACTGCTCAAAACGGAAAGTTCACTATTGGAAAGTCGAAATCATCACGCTTGTCGTAAAGTTTTGTTTTCAGACGTCCAGAGTTGTCAATGTAGAGGTGTAGGTCCAGGTATGATGCTGGTGATGGTGTATCAGTGGTCTTTTTAATTTCTAGTTCATTTGGGTATATAAGATGAGGGTTATCCTTGAATTGAGGTAATCATTATTCTCCAAGTAATGTGTTTTTATTAGCTAAACCTGCAGATATCAGTTTGATTTAATATTCAGAATCAAACTATTTGATAAGTTTGCAGATATGAAGCATGATGTCCATCAAAGTGTTAAAAGCTAGTCAAATTGTATATTTGGAAGTTTGGCCATATTAGAAATATTCGGCCCGTCAGATATAATTTTCCTAAAATTTAGAAAAATTCTTAAAAAATGCTGATATTATTCATTGTTCAACAATGACGGATACAAAAAATGTGACACAAAGGTGGTTAAATGCAACAGAAAGGGTCAGTTTATTTACATAAATTGTTATTTTAGGCCACTCATTTTAAAATTTTTCATCATTCAAAAGTATCCCTATTCCACAACCTAAAACAGCCTATACTTCCCACTAGAATAGACTTCTAATGCTATTTTTTGCTGATAAATTGCATGCACTATATATCCTTAATTTATATGCCATATTATAAGATATTCTGTCAAAAACACTTTGATACTTTGAAAATTAGTATCACTACATCCCTCGGCTAATACCGTCAAAACTGAACATTATGAAAATGCAATATTAAGGTCTGATATTTCAATAACTTGAATTTGTTAGCTACACAGTGTATACTGTATTTTGCAGTGACTAGAATGCAATTAATTATGGAAAATAAAATTGACAGTCATTCTGTTATGGATATATCAGGTTTTGTCCTTTTTTTCTGAAGAAATGCCATTGCACCAATGTTTCAGCTCCAGTGTGATATAAAAAGCTTTTAAGGTCAAATATGGCTAAAAAATGAAAATTTGGACCTAACTTGATGGTTTTGTACCAAAATAAACAAGACAGAGGCAAATTCTAATTTTGTGATTTTTCACTTAAAGGGCCTCTTTTTTTTCTAATGAAATTAGCTTAAATCATATATATATATATATATTTTCTTGCATGTTTTTTTCAGTGATTCGTCAAAGTTTGATTAAGATCTGATGAACACTTTAAGGGAAATTCACAAAATAATGAGACACTATATCACGGTATTACAATCTGAAAATGAGACTTTTGGGATATGAGCCTGTTGTCAGTGACTGAATGAAAAAAATTTCAACAAGTGCCCTAAATGCAACTTGTTTGTGGTAAAAAAGCATGGCTAAACTATATATGTGGCTTTCTTTTAGATGTAAGACATACTTTGTAAATAATTGGGTGTCATGCCCCCAACNCCCACCTCCATATATCATTATTCTCAAAGTAATGTGTTTTTATTAGCTAAACCTGCACTGATATTAGTTTGATTTAATATTTAGAATCAAACTATTTGATAAGTTTGCAGATATGAAGCATGAGGTCCATCAAAGTGTTAAAAACTAGTCAAATTGTTTATTTGGAAGTTTGGCCATATTTGAAATATTCGGCCCGTCAGATATAATTTTCCTAAAATTTAGAAAAATTCTTACAAAATGCTGATATTATTCATTGTTCAACAATGACGGATTAAAAAATGTGACACAGAGGTGGTTAAATGCAACAGAAAGGGTAAGTTTATTCACATAAATTGTTATTTTAGGCCACTCATTTTAAAATTTTTCATCATTCAAAAGTATCCTTATTCCACAACCTAAAATAGCCTATACTTCCAACTAGAATATACTTCTAATGCTCTTTTTTGCTGACAAATTACATGCACTATATATCCTTAATTTATATGCCATATTATAAGAAATTGTCAAAAATACTTTGATACTTTGAAAATTAGTATCACTACATCCCTCGTCTAATACCGTCAAAACTGAACTGTGGATTTCCTCTATTTGGGTTCTAGTGCTGCTGATGAGGAATTAATTTCCGAAATGGCCATACAGCTCATTAAAATTTATTGCAGTTGGAGTTTACATATGTGTTATTGTCTCATGTTCATTTACTCCATATCCTTTCGTAAAATATTTAATACAGGAGTTTGTCTTTTAATGCTCTGTGGAGTTGGTAAAACAATTCCCCGTGTTGAGATGTATGCTCTTTATTTTTCTTAGATATGGTGTACTTGTACATGAGATTATATCTCATGTGTGTACTTTGTTTAAAAATATTATATAATTTATGTAAATTCTAAAACCTAAGGTTGAACTCCCTCCATCGTAGTTTTGTCCTTAGCTGATTATTCGGATTTCGTTTGGTTTTATGCATTTTAAACATTTTTTGAAACTGTGGAATTCCTATATTTAGGTTCTAGTGCTGCTGATGAGGAATTAATTTCCGAAATGGCCATACAGCTCATTAAAATTTATTGCAGTTGGAGTTTACATATGTGTTATTGTCTCATGTTCATTTACTCCATATCCTTTCGTAAAATATTATGAAAATGCAATATTAAGGTCTGATATTTCCATTACTTTAATTTGTTAGCTATTTATTGCTTAAACACAGTGTATACTGTATTTTGCAGTAACTAGAATGCAATTAATTATGGAAAATAAAATTTACAGTCATTCTGTGTGGATATATCAGGTTTTGTCCCTTTTTTCTGAAAAAATTCCACCGCACCAATGTTTCAGCTCCAGTGTGATAATAAAAAGCTTTTAAAGTCAAATTTGGCTAAAAATGTGAATTTGGACCTAACTTAATGATTTTGTACCAAAATAAACATGACAGAGGCAAATTCTAATTTTTGTGATTTTTCACTTAAAGGTATCGTACCAAAATTGATTTTTCCCTATTTGTCTTTGTTAAATTGGTCATTTTCTGAGAACCATAGCACATTCACTGTCGTTTCAAATAAAGCGAAACTTCTTACCTAATTAATTAGATATATTATGAGCCGTGCAAAAATTTTGAGGACAACTTTCATTTAATATAAGAAAATGCCCCCCACCGGAAGTATTCTACTATCAAATATCAACTTCACCTTCACTGCCAATCCGTGAAATGGTCATGTCATAGTTTCACCAAAAAGAAAAGAAATATTACGACTGATAGGAATAAAATAAAGATTTTTTTGTGGTACCTAAGATGTTCAGCTTGTAAACAGTATGCAGGTTAATTACATTGGATACAGAACTATTTCAGTCATCCCATAGATTGAAATATCCATACTCCATTGATAAGTACTATTTTAACATACAACCTTTGGCGGACGAATTTCCTTTTGGTGGTATGATACCTAAAAACGTGTTTCTACCTTAAATTTACCTCTCGCCGAAGGGTTTTTGCATCAAAACTTTTGCAGTTCTTGTATATCGGGACAGAAATGGATGTTTGACAAAATTTTGATGATAAAAAAGGTAGGGTCGGTCGGGTGACCGTAAACGCAGCTATTTTTTTTGCCTAATTAACATCTGTATGAAAGGCGCAAACAATAGCTAATAGACGATCAAGGGTTAATATTATACAAACTATGATTTACTAAAAATATCAAGAATTAGAAAAAATCAACCAATATTGGAGTACACAACAAAAAAGCAATTACACTGCTGGGAATGAGTGAAAAGGACGAATAGGCCTGATACTTAAAAACAAAGAATGACAAATACAACAACAACAAAAAAAAGATTTAGATATAAACGTCCTTGAAAGAACATACCAAAAAACAAAACAAAACAAAAAAGAAACAACATTTTAAATCAAAATATATAACATAAAAAAATACATACATAAAAAAATCAACAAATATGAGAATACACAACAAAACGGCAATAAGATAAGCGAAAAGGCACCGAAAAGGAAGAATAAACTGGTTCTTAAAATCACACACAAAACTTACAAGTGAAAAAAACATACAAACTGAAAAAAATTGATAATAATAATAAAAAAAAAAAGAATAGATAAGTGAATAAAATTAAAACAGATATACCTAAAATATATAGTGAGGGATCAATACACACACAGAAAACGAATATTACTGAAATAGCCATTAAAAAAAACATTATTGAAAAAAGGCACTCCAAATAAAGTATATATAAAAAATGTAAAATATAATAAGATGATAATAAATATAACCCCATTTCAGGCACAAAATGGTATCTCTAAGTGCATATGTCAAACCAATACTCATCATAAGTCGACCCATTACGCAATTCAGGATATACTCTGCAGGGGCTAGCAAACTTTCATAAACTGCCAAGGTGACACATTTGAAATCGTATGTGATGGTTGGCATTAAAATTTAACTAAACATTATTCAGCAAAGCGACAAGACACTACACAAAAGATGAATATTACTAGTAAAGGCTGTACATACTGAGTGTTAAAATTTCATTTATAAAAACAATACATGTAAATCATGATATACTAAATATGCTTTATTTGGAGTGTCCTTTAAATACTGTTTTTCTTTTATTTTAAATATATATTTCCGAAATTTTCGTTTTTGTGTATTGGTCCTTCACTGTTAATTTTAGGTATATCTGTTGTGCCAATTTAATCTATTTATTTGTTTTTATTATTTTTTTTTTGTTTGTTATTCATTTTCAGTGCCTTTTCGCTAATCTTATTGTCGTTTTGTTGTGTATTCCCTTATTGGTTGATTTTTTTTATGCTGGGACTAATAATATCCAGGGTTTAGACCTGCGTTTTTGTAGACTTCGAAAAGGCTTTCGATTCCGTCCATAGAAATTCTCTATTTTTCAAACTTGTTAATTATAATATAAATGGTAAATTTCTACGAATTATTAAAAACATGTATAATGATGTTAAGTCTCGTATAGTTCAAAATAATACTATTTCAGATATTTTTGCTTGTGAAATTGGAGTAAGGCAAGGCGAAAATCTTTCGCCCCTGCTTTTCCCACTATATTTAAACGACTTGCAAAATTTTTTTGAAAACACAAATCTTAAGGGTGTAGACTCTTTAAGTTTAGACATAGAAAATAAAACTTACTATTTACCTTAAATTGTTCTTATTACTCTATGCCGACGACACGATATTACTTGCTGAGTCTAGTGATGATTTACAGTTACTTTTGAATAGTTTTGTTGATTATTGTAAAGAATGGAAACTAAAGATTAACGTAGACAAAACAAAAGTTATGTTTTTTTCAAAAGGGAGAGTTTCAAACAATCTGAATTTTTATATAGATAACGAAGAGATTGAAATTGTAAAAATATACAAATATCTTGGCGTTATTTTTGCTAGAAATAATTCATTTCTTTCAACCAGAAAATATTTACAAGAACAAGCCTTAAAAGCAATGTTTAGCATAATCAAAAAGTGTAGGTCTAATAACTTATCAATTGAGTGCTCAATTGACATGTTTGATAAAGCTATTATTCCTATACTTTTGTATAGTGCTGAAATATGGGGCTTTGAGAATAGTGATATCCTCGTAAAGGTTCAATTAAAATTTTGCAAACATATACTACACCTTAAACAGTCGACTCCGAACTTTATGTTCACGGAGAGCTTGGAAGGTTTCCACTCTCTATGAATATAAGGGTACGTTTGATAAGTTTCTGGTGTCGTCTTATGTATGATAGCGAAAATAAAATTCCGTCATTGTTATATACAAATTACTATGTATCAATTTTGTTAATTACGGTTTTGTTTGTAAATGGTTGTCCTGTATTAAAAATATTCTTGATAATTGTGGAATGTCAGATGTATGGAATAATCCAGATTTATATCTAAAAGAATGGATTATTTTAAGTGTAGAACAAAAGTTAATAGACCAATTCAAACAAGAGTGGTCGGTACAAATGAATTTGTCTTCAAAAGGTTTATGTTATGATTTGAATTTTCAGAAATATTTGTCACTTTTAACTTCATATTTTTCATTTATATTTTGTAAATACAGATGTAGTAATCACCGATTGCCTGTGGAGACGGGAAGATGGCATAGTGTATCTACAAACGATAGAGTGTGTCATCTTTGCGACTCCCAGGGCATTGATGATGAATTTTGTTATATCTTTACATGCAAATATTTTAACAATGAAAGAAAAAAAATATCTTCCGTATTACTGTCATGACAACGGAAACGTACTTAAATTTGATCAATTGTTTTCAACAAATTATTTTGCAATTTTAGAAAAATTTTGTAAATTTATTAAAATAGTTACAGTGAAAGTCTCTCCTCCTATTTAAGGAAGACTGTCTTTTGTTTTCACACATGTGTATGTAAATTTCTTTGATAATTTGTTGTGTTATTATCTCTATAACTATGTAATGTATAGTTTATGAGAATAAAGATATCTATCTATCCACGTGCAATTAACAAACACCTGGGACTTAACCTGTACAGGTGAGCGTCCTGTAAAGAATGTAGGATTATACCCCGAGGTTGTATCTACATCATATACAAGTGATACGACCCAGACTTTCTTCAATCCGAAGTTATAGTATTTCTTCTGCAACCCTCCCGTTTTATTCTATGTTAAAAATTACCCTCGATAGCGGCTTATTTCTATCAGGGGAGGTAACTCCGGGAAACTCGAAAGTCGCAAATTCTCAGAAGATTCTGATGTAACTACATGTACTGCGAATGACGGAACACCTCGGATTTTACCCCAAAAATATACGTTAAAGTTCCCATAACACCGGTTTATTTATAGTTTTGTGACGTAGAACTATGTTTGTGTCAGTCGAATTGAGGCCCCAAAAAGGTAAACATTGAGTCGAGCGTGGTTTGTTTCCATTTCGTCGACTTGATATCAAACACAGATTTCAGAGATTCACCTGCAAGAATTGTTATCAAAACTGTTTAGTCATATGGAAAAATGTTTATTATATCAATATTTTATTAAATATAAGGTATATTTATTTAATTTTATGAAAATATTTGTGTATTTTACCAAGATGGTGGATTGAAAAACATATTGTGATCAGCGAAGCGCCATCTAGTGGTAACGTAACTTTACTTTACAAAATGGCCATTCATTGCATGGGTTGTAAGGCAAACGGGACATAAACGAATGCCCAATACTTACGATTCGGGGTTTAACGTGGATCAGTCGGAGATAATCGGACATATTTCACCTGAGGGAAAACAAATATCAATTCTAGTACGGATTACAAAATGTGAAATTGAAAATGAACGTCCGATATATAATCTAAACAAAAATATCGATTCTGACTATTTTTTCGTATATTGACATTTCTTGTTTTATTGACTTTCAAAAATAGGAATATCAGATAGTTTTTTTCAATGCGATTTACTTTTCACAAAGCTACTACATGAAACTTGGCTTTTCAAACAATATAAAAATCTTCTTGTGCGCCATTCTGTATTTTCGTAAGCCGGAACTAACTCCAGGTCATGTTTTTGTAGGACGGTATCTTTGATTTTGACGCCTTTCCCCTTTGTTTAGCCTACAAGATAACTAGTATGAAAAAAATATGACTAAAACTTGTCAATCAAAACGGATTCAGACATTCAAAATCAGTTAAAGTGTGCCAAAGCTGATCTTCATGCTCACAAACGTTTTGTGAAAAATTCAACTCAGTCATCCTTGTTACTTTGGGTTCAAATTAATGTGAAAGGTAATGCTGATTTGAAAATGTGTAATTTATCATGTATGGTTCATGTTTATAGTCTAAATTTCATCGATTTCTAGGCGTAAACTGGCAAAAAACGTATGTCACAGAGATAGGAACTCTCGTGTAATTGAAGGCGGAAACGATCATCTAAAATACCAGTACGACGGATAACTGGATTACTTATGATCTACTGAAATAAATGTGAACCACCATATAAAACAAACAATTTATTAAATTTCAGTGTACTAATAATTCGTCCTACATGACAATTATTTAACTAAATTTTAATTGACAAAAAATATTTAACCTGAAGCGCTACAAACTGATTAAATATAAATCACCCTTAGCTCAACAGTGTTCATTAATTAAGAAATAGAATATTGCAAGCGGGCTCTATGCGAATTAGAGCATGGGCAGACCATATATTTGTCAATATTTTATACCGAGTGATAGCCAGGTATACAATGAAGACAAATGTAAGGTCTGACCATGTTCTAATTCATATAGAGCTCAGTTGCAATAATCTATTTCTATTCTAATATATTTTACAAGCTTTAGAACATTCGAAGCAATATTTGGTTTGACCCTAGAATTGAAATATGTCGGAAAACTGCATACACACACACATCAATGGACAAAGAGAAATCTATACTTAGTTGCTCATAAGCTTATGAATTAATGCAAATAATCTATTGTACAAATATAAAATACGGATATTTTAAGATCAAAGCGGGTATAAATGTGAGCTGGTTGTTTTTCTGATTTATATGACTGCTTAGTTATGTTATATTTGAAGCCAAAAGAGAAAGAAAAGGAATAAAACTCATATTTATAATTAAATTCACGTTAAAATTTTTATATCTAAATTGTAGAGCATGATATGCAACATAGATAAGATTTCATAACAACAACACATTCGTTGCTAGGTAACTGTTATGTCAATTTCAGTTCCGAGTGTTAAATTCAGTAACTGTTGTAAATTTCTATAATGGCATTATTTGATGCAGATTTTGGGGCATTCATTTTTTAAAACTTTATTTACACATGAATATCGAGTGAATAAAATGTGAAACTGTACATTACGAATGTCCTTTTGTCAAAAAAATATACGCATGTGCTAAAAAATATTGTCGGGATTAGAACATAGCTTTGTTTCAAAAGCCAAAGAAGAGAGTCATATTAAAATTGGTGATTCCCTCTTAAGGTATTGGTGTATTGATTTTTTCGTATAATATTTAGATTTGTTTCCGGAAGAACACGACCAAAAAATCCCGTATTGAAGGCGGAAACGATCTCCTAAAAAACCAGTTAGAAGGATTACTGGATTCCTGATTTATTGAAATAAATATGTACCACCTTATTAAATATACTATTTATGAAATTTAAGTGTGCAAATAATTTGTCCTACGTGAAAATTATTAAACTAAATTTGAATTGACAAAAAAAAAAAAAAAAAAAAAAAACAATTGACCTGAGGCGCTACAAACTGATTAAATATAAATCACCCTTAGCTCAACAGTGTTCATTAATTAGTTATTCCCTCTCAAAGTATTGATGTATTGATTTTTTTCGTATAATAATAGATTTGTTTCCGGAATAAAACACGACTCAAAAATCCTGCATTGAAGGCGGAAACGATCTCCTAAAATACCAGTTAGAAGGATAACTGATTCCTGATTTATTGAAATAAATATGTAGTATCATATAAAACAAACTATTTATGAAATTGAAGTGTACAAATAATTTGTCCTACGTGAAAATTATTTAACTAAATTTTTATTGATGAAAAACAATTAATCTGAGGCACTACCAACTGATTAAATATAAATCTCTATTAGCTCAACAGTCTTCATTAATTAGTGATTCTCTCTCAAGGTATTGATGTATTGATTTTTTTCGAATAATTATAGATTTGTTTCCGGAGTGAACACGACTCAAAAATCCCGTATTAGGGTACTTCTATTAATATGCCGAGCCAAACTTGAAATATCCTGGACAGTGATGACTGAATATGGTTTAGAACAAAAAAAAGGAATAAAAATTACAATTTCAACTATACTTTTTGATGTCCCATAAAATGTAGTGAATTCGTTTCAATTTTCCAATAGCTGTAAAGAAAAGTTACTGACAGACATAAATCCTGTTTTATTATTTTAAAACATTAACTTGGTTAAACATTGGTTTTTGTTTCGGTGCTTTATTATTTTTATCTCTCAACCATTTGGTTAAATGGTTAATGAAACATTTAACCATGGTTCAGACCTTTTTTGAAGCATTTTTCAAGATGGCGGGTATATATTTTTATCTGAAACTTAAACCTTGTTTTATTATAAACTTAAAACATGTTTCGGGTTTAGCTTAAAACATGTCTCATGTTCTGTTTGACCAAAAAAATATTTGAGAATTAAAAAAAAAAACAACCCATATTTCGGTTGGGGTTAACATATGTGTTATGGTCTCATGGTCATTTACTCCATATCCTTTCGTAAAATGTTTCATACAGGAGTTTGTCTTGTAATGCAGTGTGGAGTTGGTTAAACAATTCCCCGTGTTTGAGATGTATGAACCTTACTTTCTAAGATATGGTGTACTTGTACATGAGATTATATCTCATGTGTACACTTTGTTTATAACTGTTATCTAAATTTATTTAAATTCTTAAACTGAGGTCGTAGTTTTGTCCTAAGTCATATTTGATTAGTTCAGATATTACTGATTTTTTGGGGTTTCGTTTGGTTTTATGCATTTTTGAGTATTTTTGTAAATCGTGGATTTCTTGCGTTTGGGTTCTAGTGCTGCTGATGAGGAATTAATTTCCGAAATGGCCATACAGCTCATTATAATTAATTTTGAACAGTTGGATTAACATATGTGTTATGGTCTTATGTTCATTTACTCCATATCCTTTCGTAAAATATTTCATACAGGAGTTTGTCTTTTAATGCAATGTGGAGTTGGTAAAACAATTCCCCGTGTTTGAGATGTATGCTCTTTACTTTTCTTAGATATGGTGTACTTTTACATGAGATTATATCTCATGTGAACACTTTGTTTATAAATATCATCTTAATTTATGTAAATTCTAAAACTGAGGTTTATCTGCTTCCATCGTACTTTTGTCCTTAGCCATACATTGGGGTGCAGACATAACCTCTCGTCCAAGTTAACTTGGAGAGCTGTCACGAGAACAGCTCAAAGTTAACTTGAAGTTAACTTGGAGCAGACTTAGAGCAGTCCTAGAATCCTGTCTGCTCTGGTCCTAGAATCTATGATCGTTCTACCTAAGTCTGCTCTAGCCATTACCGTTCTATCTAAGTCTGCTCTGGTCATGACTGTTCCTACCAAGTCTGTTCTGGTCATGACCGTTTTTGTTAAACCTGCTCTGGTGAAAGCCGTTTTAAACTGGATAATGAATTGGATGTGTCAGAATTTCCTGTTTCTCGAGCCCGAAACCGTTTAAATGATAAAAAACATTAATAACTCTCTTATATTACGATGTTTTGAATAATTATTTGTTTCAGTAACTGCGAGCATTTGTCCGGACAGTACCTGTGTGTATTGTCTTCATGTTTTATTTACTTCATTGTAAGGGTACTCGTATTGACTTTTTTCTAGTTTGATTTTTATTGTGAGTCTTTTTGCGTATTTATTTTCAGCCCTTCACTACACATAGGGGGATGGTTTGGATCCAAGAAAACGAGTTTTACCCTACCAGAAAAAAGTCAGGAATATGTTTGTCATTGGCTTGTCCTTGTCTTCTTATAAAATTTTAGTTTCTTGATATTTGGGTTATTGGATGTGGTTTAATCCATTGATTTATTCACTTTTTTACCTTTTTTGGGGGCCATTTAGGGCTTGCTATATGGGGTGAGGTTCCTCACTGTGTTGAAGACCGTACGGTGACCCCTATAGATGCTTTGTTTTGGGTCGTTTTAACCTGGATATGGGATGTTGTCTCCTTGACATTTACCCAATTCCTTTCTTTTTCATATAATCTAATAATGATTGACATTTTTCCTATACTTATATTCACGATTTATTTATTTTAATAAACTATTTGATTTAGTTTTCGGTTATGTCTCGAAAAGGGAATAACTATTACATTTTTTAATTTACCTGGATGAACACAGGTAAATATTTATTCGCGAATATAAGAGCACTGGCCGACAAAATGCAATTCTATATCCGAATAATTTATTTCATAATTATATTTTTCATTGTTTTAAATTTAATTTTGTTTTTATAATAACTAAATTTGAAATTTCTTAAACATGTTTATATTAGGCACGTTATGAATATTTGTCAGGGCAGTAACATACGCTGGTAGGAGAGCGGTCATAGCTAGAACAGGTCAGCTGAAAGCAGTCATAGCCAGAACAGACTTTACTAGAACGGTCATGGTCAGAACAGACTTAATTAGAACGGTCATGGGTAGAACAGGTCAGAGCAGTCATGGCTCTGACCAGAACGGTCAGGATTCAAGCTATGCACATGACTAGTAAGAGCAGTCAGGATTCTATAGGTACTCCAACGAAGAATTTTGTTAGCAAATTTTGAATATTTGTTAATTTTCATTGCACAAATACATAATGATGACATAGTGCATGAAGACGCACGTAAAGTGTTCTGTTTAAATTACAACCTATACTTTCTAAATGCAGAGTTTCATAGATTCGTGAATGGACGTAGGTGCACGGCAATTTTAATTTTTACGTGTTTTTGCAGTTTTCTCGAATTTTGGTTGTAATTAATCCTAAATAGTACTCAAAGCCCTGTTACTCCAAAATAATTTTGAACTAGTTTTTCTTTAGCTCTTATAGAACGGGTAGATTTGAAGAAAATAAAATACCGAAAGTGGACTAATTGGAATTTTTTAATGATGGAATTTATCCTTAATCTTAATTGTTTGGAAATTAAAAGTTCAATTTCTTATTACTGAAGCAGATAACCATCTGTTTGCACCGCTATATTCATTCAATTCGAACATTTAATGTTTTCGTTGGAGTACCTAGATTCTAGAGCAGACTTAGAGCTGTTCTGGAGCAGACTTGATACCTGTTCTAAGTTTACTTAGAGGAGCTTTTATGACTGCTCCAAGTTAACTTTATGAGAGGTTATGTCTGCACCCCACTGTATTTGATATTACTGATTATTTGGGTTTCGTTTGGTTTTATGCAATTTTGAATATTTTTTGTAAATCGTGAATTTCCTACGTCTGGGTCCTAGTGCTGCTGATGAGGAATCAATTTCCGAAATGGCCATACAGCCAATTAAAATTAAATTCAGTTGGAGTTAACATATGTGTTATGATCTCATGTTCATTTACTCCATATCTTTTCGTAAAATATTTCATACAGGAGTTTGTCTTTTAATGCAGTGTGGAGTTGGTAAAACAATTCCCCGTGTTTGAGATGTTTGCTCTTTCTTTTCTTAGATATGGTGTACTTGGAAATGAGATTATATCTCATGTGTACACTTTGTTTATATCTATTATCTAGATTTATGTAAATTCTAAAACTGAGGTTTAACTCCTTCCCTTCCAGTTTTGTTCTTAGCCATATTTGATATTACTGATTATTTGGGTTTCTTATGGTTTTATGCATTTTTGAATATTTTTGTAAATCGTGGATTTCTTACGTCTGGGTTCTAGTGCTGTTGATAAGGAATTAATTTCCGAAATGGCCATACAGCCCATTAGAATTAATTTCAGTTGAAGTTAACATATGTGTTATGGTCTCATGTTTATTTACAAATGTACTTGATATCTTTTCGTAAAATATTCTATAGTAAGTGTACTTGGTTGTAAAATATTAAGTAAGTATAGAAAAAAGTACAGGTTGGCCATTCATCGATATTGAATAACATCTTATTTGAAAAAAGTTCCTGTATTTTCTGGTTTTTGGTTTTATGCTAAATTGTGAATAACGTTACGGTACCTCTTGCGTAGGTTAGTGGATGTACCATACACAGTCAACCCTGAGTTATATGCCTATATAGGGCAGTCATTTATTAGACATAGACCTAGTTATCACTTCTTTTCTTTCTTTTCATATTCCTGAAAAACAGCAAGTCAGTGAACTACGTTATAGCGAATTACATTATGGGCAATTCTGTAAAAGTGGCATGGAAAGCTTTTCATAAAAAAAATACAGGAAAGGGTTTTATTGGCACCTACACTAGGCGGGGCACACTCAGAAGGGAATTCCCCAATATTTATATCTACACATAAATTAACATTCACATTAGCCGTTAGTATACACATTTATTAGCGAGTGCAAGTATTAGCACATTATACATTTCCAATTGAATTTTATTTTGAAACGAAAGATAAATATGTTTATCATGTTGTCTTTCGTAATCTATTAACAACATGCCATATGTATATACGAGAGTGTAACGTAATTGACACAGTTGTAACGTAATTCAAAGAGTTGTAATGTAATTTACAGAGTTGTAAAGTAATTCACAGAGTTGTAACGTTATTCACATGGACCCAAATTGCAGTTTTTCCTTTAAGAAAATTATTTGAAATGGAAGATAGCAATCAGAATTCCTTCTGTTGGGTTTCTTCCACACCCAAGAAAGATATTTTAAAGCCTTGGTCATTCGGAAACAATGTTTTACCAAAGCAAGGGTTTGACGTAGGATATTTACGTCATTTATACTCATTTCATATACAGTAGAATGATATCAATATTGATAAATAACAATTTTTGCTGTCTGAAAATATAAAATGGATATTATACTTATTAGTATAATACAAATACAGCGACCCATAATATCGTGGGTATATTTTTATGAATGGAAGTAATTATAGTATAACTAATTGACCGTCGTGAATATCAATAAAAGTGTCACGAGTCCTGTATGGCACGCGATAGTATCAAAAATGCGGTATACCTAGTTTTTCGAACGGAAACTAGGGGTTTTCGTGCGAAATACTAGGTATACCGCACGTTAACTATGGGTTTCCGATCGGTATACATAGTTTTCGACGAAAACCCTAGTTTTCGATTGAAATTGAACGGAAACTAGGGGTTTGCGACGGAAACCCATAGTTTCCGATCGGTATCGTTAATTCGAGTTTAAAGCGAAAACGTTATTCATAGTTTTAGCCAATGAGAAACGAGAAACGAAAATCGCTATTTGATATTTAACGTTCGTCCATTCAGAAACGGAAAACGGTATTCAGGGTTTAATCAAACCAATCAGAATCGGGTTTTTTTTTCTGTTTATCGCTTATATTTCTCTATTTTTTATTCAAATTTCGTATCTTTTATTTATTTTAAATATTTTGATATTATAAATTAATTATCAAATAGAGTTGTACCTGTGACACATTTTGGTGCGAATGGATATCAGATTAGCGGGTCCTGAGAAAATTCGATCTCGACTGTCTATATTCACCTTCACCAGGTAAAAGTTGTTAAATATCGCCGTTTTAGACTTAGTTAAAAAAAAATATTCAATTTAACTAATCTCTAGAGCAAAGATTTTTATTTTCATAATACTGGATGTGTACTCTGTTTCGAAATTAAAAAAAATCATGAAATTTGGTATGAAAAATAAATAATTTGATAAGCAGTAAAAAAAAAAACCAAAAACAAAAACTCGGTCTTATAAATAATCAAAACAATTCAGTAATTTAAAACTTTAACTTCATCATATCCTTTCCAAGGAGTTATATAATTTGGAAGTTAAAAATTTCATGAATTTTAGCATTTAAGAGGTATGAAAAGTATAATTTTAAGTTTACGGTTTAAACTTACTCTTTAAAAATGACAAAAACAATAAAGTGTTTTGAAAATTTTACTTCATGATATCCTTTCGAAAGAGTTTGATATGTTGCGAAATAAAAAAAACTATGAAATTTAGCATAGAATAGACAGAAAAGTTAGATTTTTTTATCAGTGGTTTAAACTCAGTCTTTAAAAATGACAAAAACAATTCAGTTTTTTGAAAATTTTACACCATAACATCCTTTGAGAGGAGTTTTATAATTCCTGAACCAAAAACTTGATGAATTTTAGCATTAAAAAGACTAAAAATTTTACTTGCATACCTTTTTAATGCTAAAATTCATCAAGTTTTTTGCTTCGCGAATTATAAAACTCCTTCACAAGGATATTATGGTGTTAAATTTTCAAAACACCAAATTTTTTTGGTCATTTTTATATACTTAGCTTAAACCGCTGTTTCAAAATCTTACTTTTCATACCTTTTCTATGCTAAATTTGATGATTTTTGTATTTCGCAACATATCAAAATCGCAAGGATATAATGAAGTAAAATTTTCAAAACACTTATCTTTTTTTGACATTTTTAAAGAGTTAGTATCATCCGTAGACTAAAAATTTTACTTTCCATATCTTTTTAATGCTAAAATTCATCAAGTTTTTGCTTCGCGATTATAAAACTCCTTCGAAAGGATATTATGATGTTAAATTTTCAAAACACTGAATTTTTTTTGTTATTTTTATATACTTAGCTTAAACCGCTGTTTCAAAATCTTACTTTTTATACCTTTTCTATGCTAAATTTGATGATTTTTGTATTTCGCAACATATCAAACTCGCAAGGATATAATGAAGTAAAATTTTCAAAACACTTAACTTTTTTGACATTTTTAAAGAGTTAGTATAAACCATAGACTAAAAATTTTACTTTTTATATCTTTTTAATGATAAAATTCATCAAGGTTTTGCTTCGTGAATTATAAAACTCCTTCGAAAGGATATTATGATGTTAAATTTTCAAAACAATGAATTTTTTTGGTCATTTTTATATACTTAGCTTAAACCGCTGTTTCAAAATCTTACTTTTCATACCTTTTCTATGCTAAATTTGATGATTTTTGTATTTCGCAACATATCAAACTTCTTCGCAAGGATATCATGAAGTAAAATTTTCAAAACACTGAACTTTTTTTGACATTTTTAAAGAGTTAGTTTAAACCATAGACTAAAAATTTTACTTTTATATCTTTTTAATGCTAAAATTCATCAAGTTTTTGCTTCACGAATTATAAAACTCCTTCGAAAGGATATTATGATGTTAAATTTTCAAAACACTGAATTTTTTTGTCATTTTTATAGACTTAGTTTAAACCGCTGTTTCAAAACTTACTTTCCATACCTTTTCTATGCTAAATTTTATAATTTTTGTATTTTGCAACATATCAAACTTCTTCGCAAGGATATAATGAAATAAAATTTTCAAAACGCTTAACTTTTATTGACATTTTTAAAGAGTTAGTATAAACCGTAGACTAAAAATTTTACTTTTCATATTTTTTAATGCTAAAATTCATCAAGGTTTTGCTTCGTGAATTATAAACCTCCTTCGAAAAGATATTATGATGTTAAATTTTCAAAACACTGAATTTTTTTGGTCATTTTTATATACTTAGCTTAAACCGCTGTTTCAAAATCTTACTTTTCTTACCTTTTCTATGCTAACTTTGATGATTTTTGTATTTCGCAACATATCAAACTTCTTCGCAAGGATATAATGAAGTAAAATTTTCAAAACACTTAACTTTTTTGATATTTTTAAAGAGTTGGTTTAAACCATAGACTAAAAATTTTACTTTTTATATCTTTTTAATGCTAAAATTCATCAAGTTTTTGCTTCACGAATTATAAAACTCCTTCGAAAGGATATTATGATGTTAAATTTTCAAAACACTGAATTTTTTTGTCATTTTTATAGACTTAGTTTAAACCGCTGTTTCAAAATCTTACTTTCCATACCTTTTCTATGCTAAATTTGATAATTTTTGTATTTTGCAACATATCAAACTTCTTCGCAAGGATATAATGAAATAAAATTTTCAAAACGCTTAACTTTTATTGACATTTTTAAAGAGTAAGTATAAACCGTAGACTAAAAATTGTACTTTTCATATTTTTTTAATGCTAAAATTCATCAAGGTTTTGCTTCGTGAATTATAAAACTCCTTCGAAAGGATATTATGATGTTAAATTTTCAAAACACTGAATTTTTTTGGTCATTTTTATATACTTAGCTTAAACCGCTGTTTCAAAATCTTACTTTTCATACCTTTTCTATGCTAAATTTGATGATTTTTGTATTTTGCAACATATCAAACTTCTTCGCAAGGATATAATGAAGTAAAATTTTCAAACACTTAACTTTTTTTGACATTTTTAAAGAGTTAGTATAAACCGTAGACTAAAACTTTTACTTTTTATATCTTTTTAATGCTAAAATTCATCAAGTTTTTGCTTCACGAATTATAAAACTCCTTCAAAAGTATAGTATGATGTTAAATTTTCAAAACACTGAATTTTTTTTATAGACTTAGTTTAAACCGCTGTTTCAAAATCTTACTTTCCATACCTTTTCTATGCTAAATTTGATAATTTTTGTATTTCGCAACATATCAAACTTCTTCGCAAGGATATAATGAAGCAAAATTTACAAAACACTTAACTTTTTTTGACATTTTTAAAGAGTTAGTATAAACCGTCGACTAAAAATTTTACTTTTCATATCTTTTTAATGATAAAATTCATCAAGTTTTTGGTTCAGGAATTATAAAAATCCTCCCAAAAGGATACTATGATGTAAAATTTTAAAAACACTGAATTATTTTTGTCATTTTTAAAGACTGAGTTTGAACTTCTGATTAAAAAATCTAACTATTCTGTCTATTCTATGCTAAATTTCATAATTTTTTATTTCCCAACATATCAAACTCTTTCGAAAGTATATCATGAAGTAAAATTTTCAAAAACTTTATTGTTTTTGTCATTTTTATAGAGTAAGTTTAAACCGTAAACTTAAAATCATGCTTAATTTTCGTTCCTCTTAAATGCTACAATTCATGAAATTTTCAATTTCCAAATTATATAACTCCTTGGAGAGGATATGATGAAGTAAAAGTTTTAAATTACTGAATTGTTTTGATAATTTATAAGACCGAGTTTTTATTTTTTTAACTGCTTATCAAATTATTTATTTTTCATACAAAATCTCATGATTTTTTTTTATTTCGAAACACAGTACACATCCAGTTATATGAAAATAAAAATATTTGCTCTATAGTTAAGTTAAATTGAATATTCGTTTTAAACTAAGTCTAAAACGGCGATATTGATAATTAATTTATAATATCAAAATATATAAAATAAATAAAAGATACGAAATGTGAATAAAAAAGAGAGAAATATAAGCGATAAACAGAAAAAACGATTTTGATTGGTTTAATTAAACCCTGAATACCGTTTTCCGTTTCTGATTGGACGAACGTTAAATATCAAATAGCGATTTCCGTTTCTCGTTTCTCATTGGGTAAAACTATGAATAGCGTTTTCACTTTAAACTCGAATTAACAATACCGATCGGAAACTATGGGTTTCCGTCGCAAACCCCTAGTTTCCGTTCAATTTCAATCGAAAACTAGGGTTTTCGCCGAAAACTATGTATACCGATCGGAAACCCATGGTTAACGTGCGGTATACCTAGTATTTCGCACGAAAACCCCTAGTTTCCGTTCGAAATACTAGGTATACCGCATTTTTGTTACTATCGCGTGCCATAGTCCTGCACAACGCAGAAGGAATTAACGAGTTGCAGAACTAGTTCTGCAACGAGTTTAATCCCCTGCGTTGATCGACATGAGTGACATTATTATTGATATTCATGACGGTCGATTAGTTATGCTTTTTATCATATAGATTTTCTACTCAAAAACAGAGATTTTAGATGCGGATTATTTTTTCATTTCAATACGCCAGTTGTTTACTTGACGACGACATTGAAGAGATATTGTAGAAATCCTTTATTTTCACCGGTGACAATATGACATTTATTTAATTGAGAAAACTCGATAAATCACCGCTATCTATATAATAAATTGCGTTACAGTGTAGACTCTTCCAGTAATAGATTATAAAAAAAAATATGTTGGGTTTAGAACCACGAAATATCTTCTAAATCTATCAAAAAAAGATGTAAAAACAAAAATATTAGTTTGAAATTCCTCCAATCTTTGGAAATAAATATATCTAAAGAAAAATAAAGATACAAGTATCAATTACACTTTTTTTTAATTGGTGGTTTGTATCTAAATACTGAATACTTCAGAAATAAAGTAAATTTTGAACAATATTTTGATTTTATTTTCTGAAGTTATTGTATATTTATCGAAAAATACCAACTTACACACATGACAAAAATAATGATTTCTATATAATTTAAGAAGTAACGTAATTTACCGACCAAAATACCCTTGCCCTGTTTGAATGTGTGCCTAGTATATAAATTCATTCATCAAGAGCTACCTTATGTGTTTTAATGTCGTTGATATGTCGATCTATCGAAATAAATAGCTTTTGATTGATTTCTGATTTTAAAGTCTTCAGCCGTTTTAACGCATAAATTGGCACACTTTACCCGATTTTGGATAAATATTCACCGAAGGTTCAAAATATGTTTTATTTTTCTGTGTACGTTTTCGATCCACCAAAATTTTGTTCTGTTTTTTTTTATTGTCGGCTGCATATGCTGAAAAATATTGAAAATATTGATTTCCGTCTGCTAAAAATGCTTTTGTTGTGACACCGTCGGAGAAGGGAGATAACTGCTACAAAAATAACCTAATTAATGCACGGTCCCGGCTTACGATAATAGGGAATTTGTGGTGCCAATAGTAAGCACAGGGGCTTGCAATTGACTTAGATTTAACATAAAGTGTTTACATATTATATTTTATTGACACAAAATATATATCTATATCATAAGTTTACACCAACTACATTGTTTATAGAAAAAGATATATAAACTTTACAATATTTTTTAACAGTGACTTCAAAACCATGTGCTAAGGCAGAAAAAAATGTAATAGGTTTTTAAAAGAGGACTACAATGAAGCATGTAAGAAAGTGTGAAGCACCAAAACATATAACTTCTTTTTATAATTTCTTTCTTTTTGTAATAGCGTTTTCAACTAACTAGATGTTTAACTTAAAACGACTTAATAGTTAGTGTTATTGATATTAGTCGGGTTGCTCAGAACTGCAAGTCTGTGTTTAATAGCAGAAGCGGATCAAGGCAATTTGAAAAAAGGGGGTTCCAATTCCGATTATAAGTAAAAGGAAATTTCGCCGAGCGGAGCGTGAAAATTTTGGGGGCTATTTCAAAGTAAAATATCAGGATATTAATAAGAAAATACATAATTGTCCAAACTGAAGGGTTTCCAACCCCCTACCCCCCTTGGATCCGTCAATAAATAGGATGATATAGGCTGGTCTCCAACAGGTGGCTACGAGTGGTCGAGTGGGGGTGTACACTCAATTTGCAAAATTTAGTCAGGACTTTTTCTCGAACGTTGCATGGTAATTTTACGTCTATATTAATTACAAAGGGTTTCATTTTTGACATCCACATCTATATTTTTAATATAGATCATTGGAAGTGTACAGAATGTTTATTTATACATATAAGATGAACATGATTTTATAGAATTATTTCAGGAATTTTTATTCCCTTTTCCAAACCTTGTAGCTTTGTAGATTAGTTTAAGGCGGATCACTTCTCACATTTTTGAATTTGTGTCAGATTTCGGAACTCCTATGGTTTTGTCAAGTTCAATGGCTTTAAGACCCCCACTTTTTATTCCATGAGTCTCCTCTATGGGTCAAATTAAGACACCTGACAAGTTTTCATAAAATTCTTGATATAAATTCGTAGCAATTAGACAAAAAAGTTCTAATGTTGAATTAAGGGAAAATGCAGAGAAATCCATTTCCTGTCAGTTATTTAATGGCATCTTTATTTCTTTTTACCATTTTATTAAGTCTACAATGCTTAATCAATTTAAATAGGTTTCAAGGAATCATTGATATAAACAACATAGGGAGTGCCTCCTTAATTTAATTTACAACAGAGGATTGATTGACTGATATGGGGTTTAACGTCACTTTCAGCAGTACTTCAGCTATTTCATGACGGTCAGTTTAATGGTGGAGGGAAAACAATCATGTCCGACAAATGACGACAAAGTCTAACCAGAGACATTTAATCTAGCTAACGTATGTGTATCTGGTCTAACATAGTTTTAAACAAACAAACATCAAAATTGGACATTTAGTAATAAATTCCGCTCAAAACGGTGCTAGGGGCCGTCTTGGCTATGGTTAGTGAGAACAGCTCATAGTTGAAGGCCTCATGGCGGCTTCAAGATGACGAACAACAATAAAAGCGTTGTTCGACTGCTACGTTTACCATTTTTTTGTAGAGACTTTGTCCCATGTACATTTACTCCATTTCCTTCCATTGTTTATTTAAAACTGGAATTAAAAATGACTCCGAATCGGAGAAAAAATATACAGAGGAAGAAGTGATTAAAATGTTAGAGTTTCTGATCGACAATATATTTGTCCAGTTTGGAGGACTTGTTTTTCAACAGACTATCGGAATTCCTATGGGCACAGTAGTATATGGGGACAGTTCGCTTAGGATTTGTGGAGGTGGAGCGAGGTGGAGCCGGAAGTGACGTCACCGGAAGTGACGTAGACCGGAAGTCACGTTACCAAAGTCACGTGACCGGAAGCGGAAGTCACGTGGTCGATGTTTAACATGTTAAAACTGCGCATGCGCAACCGGAAGTAGGTGTATAACTACTGTAAGTAGCCATATTGACCGGAAATGACGTGTTGGAACAACACGTGACCCCGCAGGGGTGTTGTATGACCTTACTACAGTGTACATGCGCGACCGGAAGTGGGCGTAGCCCCAGGTATAGACCGGAAGTGGTCTATTTGAGGCCCTAGTCGGGCATTTTGACCGGAAATGACGTGTTGGAACAACACGTGACCCTGCAAGGGTCACGGTTGACCTTAGTCCATGACGCATGCGCGACCGGAAGTGGGCGTAGCCCTGGTATAGACCGGAAGTCGGGTGTTTTCTTTCATTATTCCCCCTTTTTGTATGTTGTAACAATGTTCTTCATATTTTTTAGTAATTTCTCTCTTTTTCATCCAATTTCTAGACTAATACCCTTTTAAAATGTTGTTATACCTTTTCAGCCCCTTTTTCAATGTTGTATTTCAATCCAATGTTTCATCTAATATCTAGGCGTTGTCATTCAGCAATTGTCATTATATCTATCACGTCCGCGTTCGTCAAAGGGACATAACTCTTGGGAATACCCATGGTTTTGTGGGTGTCTTCTATCAGGTCCACGTTCGTCAAAGGGAGATAATTATGAATTGTTTATTTGTGGGTGTCTTCTATCACGGCCGCGTTCGTCAAAGGGACATAACTCTTGCTACTTATTTCCCGCGCTTTTTTATCTGTTGTAATAGCATTTCACCTTTTTTGCAGTATTGTTCTTTTTAATTTCTCCCTTCTCATCCAATGTTTAGACTAAAGTCCTCTTGTGTAACCTTTTGTATGTGTTATTTTATTACTTTCTCTTTATTTTATAATTATCTTTCCTTTTCATCCAATCCTTAGAGGTGTTTCCCTTTTCCCCGCCAAATTCCTATAGTGTCGTCTGCTATTGACATTTTGTTTCCTATTATATTACATAATTATCCCCTTTTTCATTCAATTCTTAAAGTGATTTCCTCTTCCCTACCAAATTTCTAAAATAATGTTGTCTGCTATTGGTTTTTTATTATTGTTTCCTATTTCATTTCCTAATTATTTCCCCTTTTCATCCAATTCTTAGAGTTATTTCCCCTTACCTGCCTAATATCTATACTGTCGCCTGATATTTTTAGATTTCGCGCCTTTTTCACCTCAACCTATTATATTTCATCGTTACTTCCATTTGCATCCAATTCTTTTTCCTGTTTTCTCCAGTAAAGTCTTCTATTTTTCACCATTTTATTAGTTATCCCCTTTTCCACATTATTTCATAATCCTTTCCCTTTAATACAACCTCTAACCTAACTAATGACAATTTTATATTCATTTATTGTTTATATTTGAATATGATACTGTTTTTTTTCTTCTAATTATCAAGACTCCCAACACATGCACCCGACTTGAACTGCTGTATTGGTGTTGTATACCCAGTTTCTTAACCTTTTACCTTAACTTTATTGTTGTAGTATTTGAGATCATTTGTTGTAATATATTTACAAGGGTCACTCTGCATTTCTCCAGGCTTGTGACTGGCTATAACCGTATAGTTATAGGCTGAATTACCCTCTTCCTTCTTTTTTATCTTTTTCTTTTCCTTCTTTTATTCCTTTTTATTCTTTTTATCTCATTTTTTCCCTTTTTTGATTTTCATTGGGGCTTTGTCTCATTCGTTGTGGTGTTGACTTTCTTGGCAGTATACTCTTCTTGTAATTTTTTTTGCGGTCTTTCTTCACCTGTTTGTTCAGTTTGGCCCATTCGGTATAAAAATCGGTACACATTTTACAAATCCACCTCTTATTGTCAAATTCCTAGCGTTTCTTTACTTCTTGACATTTGTAACACTTCTTCGATTCTTCCCGTCTTTTTGTGTTGGTCTTGATAAAAGGGAGCTCATGACGAATTTTCCGTCGATATGCAGGTTTCGATTCTTCCAATCTTTTCTCAGGTTTTAGCTCCGGGGTTTGGATAGGTTGTTTAGGAAGAATTTTCCGATAACCAGGTTTCGGTTCTTCCTTTTCTTCTACAAATTTCTTCATTCCAGTTGGAGTGACGACGTAGATACACGGCATGGCGTCCGTTCGAGAGTTGGAATTCAACTGACATGATTTGTCGTTGCATGTTCTTTTATGCATCTTCGTAGGCGATTTGCTTTTCACCGGGGAAAATGTGACTTCTGACACGGAGTTTATCTGGCGTGTCTTGTTTCATATCTAATAACAAGTATCCATGAGGTACAGAAGTGGCAGCTGCGAAAGCTTCCAACAAAAAACTGGGATTTCTAGGGTACATCTGTTGAGCTAAACTGTTAATCTGTGAGGCATCTCTTGGATTTTTAAAAACCACCATGTAATGGGTACAATGTATTAAGACTGATGGTTCTATGATGTTTTCCTTTATGAAAAAGATTCTGTACGATATACCTCACACTGATGTTCCGATGATGACTCTTCTTAGTGAACAGCGAAGCAA